>JAVJIF010029577.1:0-90705 GCA_038442645.1 Agave tequilana | reverse complement strand
CTCTCCATGTCTTCACCTAGTGGTTCAATCTCTACAACATTCTCAACAACCACATTAGATTCTTCAAATTTAACATGCATGGATTCTTCAATGGTTAGTGTAGATCTATTGAAAACTCTATATGCTTTGCTAGTAGAGGAATATCCACAAAGAAGGCCTCATATAGCCTTAGCATCAAATTTACCCAAATTATCCTTAGTATTTAAAACAAAACACTTGCATCCAAAAACTTTAAAATATGCAACATTTGGTTTTCTAGAATGATACATTTCAAATGATGTTTTTGAAGAATTTTTGCACAAATAAATACGATTCGATATATAGCATGCGGTGTTACGGCCTCGGCCCATAAATATTGAGGGAGGTCATATCACTTATCATTGTCCTAGCCATCTCTTGAAGTGTTCTATTTTTCCTTTCTACAACTCCATTTTGTTGTGGAGTTCTAGGACAAGACGTTTCATGCTTAATTCCCTTTTCATCACAATAAGTCATGAAGAGTTGGTTAATAAACTCACCACCTCTATCACTTCTTATTCTCAAAATCGAAAAACCCTTTTCTTTTTCAACTCTTTTTCGAAAAATCTTAAAATGAGAAAAAGTTTGATCTTTATTTTGCAAAAAGAAAACCCAAGTAAAACGGGAGAAATCATCAACCAAAACAAATGCAAATCTACTTCCATTTAAACTTTTAGTTTTAGTTGGTCCAAAAAGATCCATATGAATTAATTCTAAAGGCCTAGTTGACATGATATCCTTGATTGGTTTAAAGGAAGACTTGGTTTGTTTCCCAAGTTGGCACGCACTACAAATGCGGTCTTTCTCAAAATCCAAGCAAGGTATACCCTTCACTAATTCCTTTGAATTAATCCTAGAGATATGGTCAAAAGATGCATGTCCTAATCTTCTATGCCAAAGCCAAGAATTTTCATCAAAAGCATTTAAGCATTTAGTAGAACAATCTAATTAAGCATGTCAATAATATAAACATTATTATCACGAAAACCGGTAAGAATACAAACATCGGATTTAACATCAAAAATCTTGCATGAGGAATCATCAAAAACAACTTTAAGTCCACGATCACAAAGTTGGCTAATGCTAAGCAAATTATGTTTTTAAACCATCTACTAAAACAACATTCTCTATAATAGAAGATGAACCAATTTGAATATTACCGATACCGATGATGGTGCCTTTGGAATCATCCCCGAAGGTGACGGAGCCACCTTCCATGTACCTGATAGGGTTGTGAAGTTATTGATATCCCACGTCATGTGTCTCGAACAACCACTATCAAGGTACCACCGCTCCCTACGTCTTGGAGCCTTGGTGTGTACCTACATCAAACATTTTAGGACTTGATTTTGGTACCCACATTTTCTTGGGTCCATGAGGGTTAGAGCCATTAACCCAAACAAGATTATTTGAACTATGCAATTTATCATAACAAAATTTAGCTAAATGTCCATTTTTGCCACAATAAGTACATCTATACACTCTACCATATCTAAAAGCATAGTGAGTGTGTGATTTGTGAGCATGGGCATTGTGAGCATGAAAAGATTTAGCATGAGAAGTATTATTGAAGTGTGAGCATGTGGAATTTTAGCATGAGAATCTTTAAACATGAGAAGTGAGCTTTTTGGAAAACTTTTCTTCAAGCTTCTTGGTGTTAAAAGCACAATCTTTCAAAATCTTTTCAAAATCAACCATTTTAGTTTTTAAGGAAGAAATTTCTTTATTATCAACAATAGGGGTTTTACCCTTACAAGAAATCTTATAAGCGTCAAATTCATTTTGAATGAAAACTAGATTTGAAGAAAGATCATCTTTTTCTTTTGAAACCAAAGCAAGTTGATTTTAAGAAAAGCAACTTCTTTTTGTAATTTCAAGCATTCAAGTTTCTTATTATCATAAGTTTCAGAAAGTTTTACAAAGGCATGTACTAGAACTTCCTTACTTAGTTCATCATCTTCATCATCATGGGATTGAGGGGTTACTTGGGTGTGTTTGCCATGAAACACATGTTAGCTTGATCCACCTCCTCTTCGGACTCGCTTTCCGAATCCCATGATGCTTTGTAGGCTTTCTTTTCCTCCGGCTTCTTTGGCTTGAAGGAGGAAGTCATTCTTTCTTGAACTCCGGACAATCCGCCATGATATGTCCGGGTTTGCGGCAATTGTAGCATATGATCTTCCGCTCCTCTTTGCCTTCGAATCTTCTCCGGAAGTTGAACTTGTTCTTTCGTACAACCTCTTGACATTCCGCACAAGTAGGGTTAGCTCCTCATCTTCTTCTTCGTCTTCATCATCGTCATCATTGGTGGATGAAGTCTTAAAGGCAATGGATTTCTTCTTTGAAGTAGTTGCCTCATCTCTTGCTTTCTTCTCCATCTCATGGGTCTTTAGGTTCCCAATGAGACTAATGATGTCCATTTCGTCCTGTCGTTCAACTCCTTTAAGGTGGTGGCCTTGATCTCCCAAGATGGTGGAAGAGCCCGTATCACTTGCGCACCTTTTGATCATTTGAGATGACGTCACCTAATGAAGAAAGACCATTTGTAATTTTAGTGAAACGAGTAATCATACAATCAATGGATTCTTCATCAAGCATTTTGAATGATTCATATTGAGACCTCAGAGATCTATCTTAGCTCTCTTGACGTGTGAAGTCCCTTCATGTGTGACCAATAAGTGTTGCCATATCTCATAGGCGGATTGGCAATGAATTACTCGTGTAAGGTCATCCTCATTCAAGGCGGTTAAAAGGGAGTTTTGGGCTTTTGAGTTAGCCTCATATTCTCTAAAGTTGAAGTCGGTCCAAGTGCTCTCATCTTCATTGGGTGCTACATAGGGTTTGGTCAAAGACTTAGCCACTAAACTACCTAGTGATTGCAAAAAGATAGTCATCCTAACCTTCCAAATAGGGAAGTTGAGTCCATCAATTTAGGTGGGGTTTTAATGTTGTCGGCCATGTTTACTAGTGTATGAATGTATGAATGGAAATGTTGATTAGCAATATTTTAAGGATCTCTCTATGGATGTTAAGCCAAACCTAGAGTCCAAGCTCTGATACCATTGAAAAGTCACCTAGAGGGGGGGTGAATAGGTGACAATGCTAATCAAGGGTCAAATTAAAAATTTAAAGCTACAACAATCACAAGATGAATGCAAGCAAGTAAGTATGACAATGAATATGATGAGCAAGTAATAAGTGCAAGCAAAATAGAACAAGGATTGCAAGAATATAAACCAATCGCAACACAAGGATATGTTATCGAGGTTCGAGCACCCAGCTCTACTCCCCGCCTTCCCCAGAAGGATTCTAGCTACTTCCACTATCACAAAGAACAATTACAATGGAGTACCCAACTCCTACAATCTCAAGAACAAGTGATTTCCTTGGTAGTCAAAAGACCACAAACTCTCTCTTTCAAAAATCTCTTCCCTTACAAAAGGTCCTTAGAGAATAATGAGTAGAATTGAAGCTCTTTTTGTGTAAGGAAAAGAAATTGAAATCAGAGAAAAACTTTTGAAAACCCTTCAGAAAATTGAGAGAATTTAGCACAAAAACCAAGAACTTTGAAAGCCTTAAACTTTTGAATTTTTGCAAAGATTGTTGTTGTTGTGCAATCTCTCCCCAAACACCCCTATTTATAGGAGAGGGCTAGGGTTAAGGGATAAAACATATTTACTGATGTTTAGGAGGTAATTAGATCAAAATATATCCTTAAAACGAATTTTTAAACACAAAAGACAAAAATAAACAGCTCTTAAAAATCTGCCCGTTACTGTTCAAAACGGTCGGATCGGTCGACCGGGCCGGTCGACCGGTAGTACAAAAATTTGACCGTTACAGGCTATCGGTCGACCGACCCAGTCGACTGATACAAACTGTGACAAAAAATAAATAGTCCGGTCGACCGACAGACGTGCACACGGATACGTGCATCTGCCAGGACTTCGGTCGACTGGTCCGGTCGACCGGACCAGACTGACATAGGCTCGGTCGACCGACCCGGTCGACCGGATCAGGTCAAAAAGCCAAATTTAAAAAGAAATAAAAGAGGATTTTGATTTTATCAAAAATACTTTTGAACAGGGATTAGTATAAAACACAAATATATATCTGTAGGCAAAATCTTGTATGCAAAATATTTTTGTATAATTTATAAGAAATTATTTTGGAATGAGCATGTGCGCAAAAACGTGTGTGATAGAGCTTCAAACCTATCCACTATTCTTTAACAAACTATAAACTGAAAAAAAAAAAATTACATGAAGACTTCTTGTGCAATCTTCAAGTCTTTGAGCCATCCAATGCCTTGCTAGTGCCTTCTCTTCTATGATCCTTCCTTGATGTGCAATTTGCCTTCCTTGCTTTGTGGAACTTAGAAGTTCTTGCAATAGCTAAGCGAATGGACTCTAAACATGGTACAAACCTGAAACTTATCTTAACAAACTTGTAGTATCAAATAGCTCATATTTGGTTTGTCATCATCAAAACACAAAACAATTGGAGAGTGTAACCTCTTGGGCCAACAATTGTTTTGTCTTAAATTTGGATTCGTGGACTCGGAGTCAGCCCTAGTCTGAACCGAAGACCGATCCTAATGTATTACTTGATTTGGTCTTTCCGGTAATTAGATTTGACCGATTCCAGTTTCAAATATTGTTTCCTATATTTAGATTTTATATGATTTCTGGAATTTTCCTGAATTTAATTAAATATCTTCAAAACCGGTGTCGGCCAGTGCCGCTGACCGATTCCCAGATTTTTAGTTTACAAACGGTTTAGAATTTCTACAAGTACCTTTAGACATTATTTCTTAAAATCATATTTCCTATCTACATACTTTTTCTGAGGATTTTATGAATTTATGAAAATTCCACCGGAGTCGGTAGCTAGCTGATTCCGGGATTTTTAGTTTAAAAACTGTAAAGTATTTCTTAAAACGGATTTCACTATAATTCTTAGATTAATATTCTTGATTTTTGATAATTATTTCGGGTCGTTCCGAGATACTTGAATTTCGGACGATTCTGGTGTTTTCCCGAAAGATTTCCGCATCCGCAACCGAATCCCGGGAATCCGCCACTTTCATTATTTTTCATTTTCTCTTCCAAGAGAATAATTTCCCTTTTCCATTTTTTTTTCCTTTTCCTATTTTCTTTCTTTCCTTCCACCCTAAGTTTTCCCCAAACTTTTACAACTTCCAATTCCTTCTCTAATCTTCCAATTACTTCCACCACAAATATCTCCACCTCACCCTCCACCTCACCCCTCACCTTGGCAAGCCAAGTGGCCAAAAGAGGGACACCTCACCTCCCCACTTTACAAAAACCCCCTCTCTTTAATTATTTGCACCTCCTTCACAAAATCTAAAACCTATAAATACTTTTCCTTCTCCTTTCTTTATTCATTTTCACTTTATCTTTCTCTTCTTCTCTTCACCAAAACCTAACCTCCAACATCTCCTTCACCTCCACCACCTCCACCGGCGCCTCCGGCCACCACGACTCCGGCGAGAGACCCCCGATCTCCGGCCACCACTTCTTCTCACCAACACCAACAACAAAACCTCCAACCTCCACTTTCTTCTTCATCATCAACTTCCATCACCACCACCATCACTCCATCATCAACCACTCCTTTTGGTGAGTATTTCTACTCATCAAGACTTGGCTAATTCCTAGTATACTTTTGTTTGCAATTCATGTATACTTGTGCCATCAAAATCATATTTTTAGATCATCAAACAAAACCATCACAAATCTGTTCTGTGTGCTGTTTCCAGTCGATTAGTCGACTTGACCTAAGGACTAGTCGACTTGAAACCCTTAGTTGAAACGTAACCTTTTCAAGAACACAGTTTTAGTCGACTTAGGTATTTATTAGTCGACTAGAAACCTCGATTAGTCGACTACTCCCTTGACCCTAGTCGACTAACCTTTCCTGAATCAGAAACCCAACTCTCTGTTACTCAGAGTCGACTTGACATGACTGTTAGTCGACTTGAGATGTCTGTTAGTCGACTACCCTTTCCACCTAGTCGACTAACTTTTCCTGAAACCATAACCCAACTCTCTGGAACCCAGTTTTAGTCGACTATACCAGACTGTTAGTCGACTAACCTTTTTATAGTCGACTACTCTTTCCACCTAGTCGACTAACTTTGGCTGTCTGTTATAGTTGATTTCTTTCTTGAATATGAACCATATCCTTGAGTCTTATATCATATATTGGTATTGCTTGACTTGTCTATTGACAAACATCATCTTCCCTTCTCTCTTTCTCTCTCCTCTTCACTCTACATATTTATATCATATATTATGGCGCATCCCGAATTCCGTGGATTTCGGACCTTTCGGCGTTTCTGGTGATTCAGGCGAGTGTTCTCGCTTGCTACCCTCTTGCTCCCTATTTCATTGATTATGCAAATATTCTCGTTCTAGTCTCCATGTATTTTATTTCATGTTCTATATCTTTTACTGTTTTATACTATGCGTGGCCGACCCTTCGTGGTCGTTGTACTTTGGGTTACTTTTATGTTACCTTGCCATACCATTACCTCAGACTAGTCAGTTGCATGCTTTTATTTAACACATGTATATCACCTGACCATCTAGTGTGTTATCACCTGACCACCTGGCCTGCCACTACTTGGCAAGACCCTTTAGTTATGCTATGACTTGCCTGACTATTATCAATCTCTTGCCATGACTTAACCCGACTATTATCAATCCTTTGATATGCTTGGTTGTTTACTAAATATCATCACCCTGTCATGCTATCACTTGACACCCAGCATGATATACTTGACTTGTGATTATCACCTTTACGGGAACCTTACCTTATTATCCTGTATCATGATCAGTGACTTGTATTCCTGCTTTATATGCAGTGACCTGACTATATAGTACTTATGTACTCCTGATTTCCTGATCATGTCCTGTTCCAGTTATTCCCGTAAAGTGATAATTAAACTAATGAATCCTAAAAAGGACCAACTTGTATTGGGTCGGGGGAAACATGCGGATATCAATATGTGTTCGTGTTTACAGTGGCTTTTAGGAATGTTGTGCAACTACATGTTCCGGTCTGACCTGTGGGCCTCCAGGGGACCGAGGGGAGAGCTGGCTCCCTCATTACTGGTACCATCATGATAAGGGCATACATAAGTCCCTCCTGTTAGCCTTGCGGCTGGTTTCCGTTACCATGCAACGGAACAATCCTGGGCCGTGGTTCCGGGTATGTACGAGACCCACTGTAAACATAGTTCGTTGATACCCCCGCTGGTTTCTAATAACAACCTTGTTTTACTCGGATATGGATCTATGTGCGTTGGGACGCTAGTTCACATAGCTAGATATCAGGGTAGACGAGTAATAATAAAGTGTCATAATAACCGGCTCTTTAAGTTGTAAGTGGAGGTATGTGGAATGGGACGCATACTAAAGCCTGCAACTTAAACGGCTATGAATCTGTGATGTGCCTTACCATAATTACTTGTTCCGGACTTTATATCGGATTTCCTGTTTTATGAGTATTATCGTATTATCTGCTCATGTTCTGCTTTATCCATTGTATTCACTTGCCTCTTATTCATTATCTTATCATGCCTGAGAATAGTCGGGTTGAATGGGCTTGGGTTATGGTGACATGAGATAAAGGTATATAGATGAGGGTTTCCTTGTTTGGATTATTCCTTCGATGTACTAGTCTCATGGAACCGTAATCTGAAGCCATACGATCAGATTGCTTGTCCTTGGCTTTACATGACATGTACTCACCCTTGCTCGCCACTTGGTTTTGCTTCACCACTCGCCTGGGGAGTATCATTTGATCCCCTGGATCCTCATGTCCAGGTCATGGAGCTTGGAGCGTGTAGATTCTCCCCCTTGTGGATCAGAGTAGCGCAGCGGTAGCGTGGATTCCCCAGCCGATCATCCAGAGCTCCATCCTTCCAGGCCCCCTTGTGGGTCTCTCGAGTTTTCCTTATAAACTCGTGAGTACCCTTTTCTGTTTATACTTGTACATTTCCAAGTCCTTTATACTGTTCATATATGTACATTTCCATGTATTCCCGTATTTGCGCATATCAGTGATGTAATATTCATGTAATATTGGATCACTTCTGGTGATAACTCTGTGATTGTATTCATGTGTTGGAATGTATAATGCACCACTTACTTCCGTACTCTGATTCTTGTCTGTACTGATGCTTAGCGTATATACGGGAGGGTAGTTCTGACCTACGTATATACGTCACAGTGGCGTCCCCGTATCCGCGGGATCGGGGCGTTACATAAACCGTAATCTTATTGCATCATCTCCTAACTGTGATATCCTCATCATGAGGGGTACCTCTTTAAATTCTCTTATGAAGAAGTATGTATCCTCGAACTCTAAATTATGGTATTTTGGGAGAGTGTTAATGAATTGTGATTTTATTTCAAAACTTTTGCTTTCATCTTCGGGAAGCTGAATACAAGACGGAAGTGATATCCTAATAGGATGAATCTATTCTCTAGCGATATCGGTTGTGTCATGATTTGGTTAGGTTGAGGTAGTGACTTAGTCCTAATTATAATCTATATGTAATTGGGTCGCTCGATCACATTTGCATACATAATTAATTCAAACCAATTCACCAATCAAAAGAAAAAATAAAAATCAATCAATCCTATTCTAAAGTAAGCTTAGACCTAGATGACTCCTAACTTTACATTATTGCGGGTGGTATATTCAAGACCTTAACCATAAGTTAATCAGTCAGGTAGGTAGTAAGATTGGTGGGAAGTATCCGTCAAGACGGGCCTAATTAAGCCAAACCACTAACCTTCGAGATTTTGCCTCTCAATCCCTACCTAGTCACCGATTTGGTGAGAGTTAAGTTCTAACAGCTTCCTCCTTAGTCAATCTCTTAGTGAATCTGATTAATCATAAGATTAACGTCTAGTTAATTTTAAATTAGGGTTAGGTTGCGAGTGAAAGAAAATGGTTTGTAGGCCAAGGAAGGGTAATGACGTCCCGCCTTATGTTGTTTATGGGTTTTGCCCTTAAGATGTATTAGTGCACGTATACAAATAAATAGAAAAGAATTCACTTAAAAACAGTAAATCAGCTAAGGGTGCTTCCTAATCTATATGCAATGCGAACGTACCTGGTCTTCAGCACTCTTCAATAAAAATTAAAGAATTTAAATAGATATGTGCTTATGATAAAAGAGTCTAAATAGTTTTTTTAAAGTTAATAAACAAATAAATTGCTGTTAAATTATTAGAAATATTTAGGGTTATCAAACAAAAAATATCAATTGCAGTGAACAGCTTAAGTAATTTAAAGCAGTCCCGCAGAAAACAGATTAGTAGTCAACTCAAACAGGCCACATTTGCATGACCTTGTTGAGGATTTAGGGGCTCTGCTTTTATGCATAGTCCCACAACCACTTATATGTCCTTTTTGTAATTTATTTTTTTGTTCTCTAAACCTGTACACAAAAAATAGAGAAATTAGGGTTTAGTTAACAAACAAAACTGTACCGTTCCCTCTCCGGCAATGGCGCTATAATTTTGATTAACTGGGAAAAAGAGAGTAAAAAGTAAATGTTAAAGTTATGATGTTTCTCTATTTTCTCGTAATTAATCTGCTGTAGTAAGAGTTAAACGGTCGATCCGCAAGAAGAGATGCGGTGCAAGTTTTTCGATACGTTCTCTCTGTATAAAACTTAGAAAGAAAGATGATAGTTATAAAAGAACTGATTTAAATAAAAAAGGGATCATAGCTAACTAATTACTACCACAACAAAGCACTAGTCTATGAAGAATAAATATCATTTTGAATTTATAAAAATTAACCCTAGAGTGTTGCTTTAAATTCAAGTAAGAAGAGTAAGATAGAAAGTAAACCCTAATTAAAATACACTAGATAAAATTAAACATTAGTTTATCAAAGTCCAAAAGTATAGAATAAGAAAAGTTATTTTAGACTTAATATTAAGCTATCAAAGTATCTAAGTATAAACCAAGAATAACCATTAAATAGTATACCCTAAAGCTAGTTAACTTAATTCATCACTAATCTTCAAGAATCATTAACTTATCCCTAGGGTTTCAAATAGACAGTGTTCAATCAATTTATCTTATAAAGCTAAGCTTTAGTTGGTGGAGAGATTAGCAAGTTACGAGAGAATTAGTGTCTCATATTCATGGTGGAACTAAGCATGGTATTTAAAGGTTGCATAAAGAAATTAAACTAGAATTGAAAAAATAAAAAAAATAGCAAAAAGAGATATAAAAGAAAATAAGAACCGTTATTAAATTTATCATCGATCCAGTACAAAAGCCTTCTTCTCTTTACAATTCTTCTTCAAAGTAAAAAAAAAACAGAAAATATAATAAAAATTCGAAAAGAAAAGATGATCTAAAGAAAACCCTAAACTCGATTCTCTGAGATAGTCTCTCCTCTGATGCTTTATAGGGGTATTATAGGGGATCCCAATAGTAGAGTCTCTAAGAACACTCCCCTCAAACCTCCACGCATGCGGCTACAGGATAATCACGTTTTGCGATAATAAAGGGGAAACACGACAATAGTAGTGGGTCTGGGCACGCGTTTTAGCGTGTGGCTTCATCTCATCCATTCATTTGAAGATCTATCCTTAGAATCCTCATTTGAATTTTGGAATTTAAAATAACTTTGTTTCCTAGATAACTTAGGAAACAAGTTATCTATGAATCCGAATTTAAACTTGAATTCTCTCCTTTATTTTTGACTTGGGGATCAAGCAACTTAATTTAAATTGACTTTCTCTTTTATCACTGATTTTAGGATAGGATAATCTCTGAATTACCTTGGGCTTGATGGGCTATTGGGCTTCTCTTTAACTTGTGGACTTATCTTGGACTTATTTGGCTCTTTTCTTTTCTTTTTTTAATTATAGAGGTCTGCACATTATTAAACAATAAAATGATTAAATAGTAATGCTTTATAAAAAATAAACATAAAAATATGACTAAAAATATGCACTTTTGATGAACAATCAGTCTACAACAACAACATTGGCCTTAAAAAGGCCATTAACAAGATAACCCTTGTCTACATACACCCCACCCTTAGTAAGTACAAATTTATCAGATTCAAAAACAATTTAAAAACCTTTCTTACTAAGTATTGAATTGGAGATCAGGTTCTTGCGGATATCTGGAATGTGTAGCACATTGTTCAGAGTGAGTTCTTTCTCAGATGTCCACTTTTGTATAACCTTTCCCTTTCCTTCAACCTTAGAGAAGGCTGAGTTACCCATGAACAATTGCTCATCATGCTCCAGTTTTTGACATTCAGCGAATAGTATTTTCTCGGAGCAGATGTACCGAGTAGCCCCTGTGTCTACCCATCAATCCTTATTGTTGGTTGTCATATTCACTTCTGACATCATAGCTGATAGGCTTGGCGACGCATGGTCGGTTAGGTTTGTCTGTGGCTGGTACTTCTTATTCTTTTTAGAATGACTGTGACATTCATTCGCCTTATGTCTCTCTTTATTGCAGATGTAGCAAGTTCCTTTGAAGTGCTTATTCTTATCTTCTTGGTCCTTGCCTTTATACCTTGGGACAGTTTTCTTCTGCTTCAAGCCTTTGGAGGTAAACGCTTTCCCCTTTCAGTCTTTGATCATATTGATTTTTGCTTAATAGGAGTTCTTGTTACTCCTCTTATCAGATTTCTAGTTGTCTTCCTCAATCCTAAGCCTCACAGTGAGATCTTCCAACTTCAGCTCCTTGTGTTTGTGTGTAACCCCCCGGTCCTTGATGTACGTATCAAGGTATCAGTACTTGATACGGCGTACAAAATTGATTTGACCTTCTTGCTAGTCAGATGGAACCGATTTTTGTTTCAAATATTATTTTTCAATATTTTAGATTTTTCAGAATTTTTGAATTTTTTCTGAATTATTTTGAAAAATCTCTGTAGTCGTTATCGACCGATGCTGGTAATCAGATCTATGATTTTTAATTCACAAAAGGAGTTAAATTTTGGATATCTACTTTCATTTTATGTCTTAAAATCGTATTATCTACGTTATGATACTTTTAGAAATTTTTCTTAATTATTCTAAAATCCGGCCAAACCGGTATCGCCCAATGCCGACGAAACCTTCCAGGATTTTTAATTTGCAAACCAGACTGAATTTCTTCAAATCATTTTCATATTATGCCTCAAGATAATATTCTCTATTTTACAGAATTTTTGGAAACTATTCAAAACTGGTTAAATTTTTATCTAATTAAATAATATTAATTTATTAATTTTCTTTTCTTTTCTTTTCTTTTTTTCCTACAATCATTTCTTTTCCTTCCCCCTTAATCCACCGCCTTCTCCCTCTTTCTTCTCCCTCTCTATAAAACCCTTCTGTCTCTCCCTAACTCAACTCTCTCCCTAACTCTCTAACTTTTACTCTCTTTTTTTTTCTCTCACTCACTCTCTCTCTTTCTCACTATATTTCTCTCCCTCACTCTCTCTGTTCTCAGCCAGGGAGGCCAGACCGTCGCCGGCCTTGTCGCCGGTGGCCGGCGACCCCACCAGGCATCACCCCTCCCCTTCTTCTTCTTTTCCTTCTTCTCCTTATTCTCCTCCTCCTTTTCTTTTTTTTTTTTTTCTCTTTCCAGTCTTCTTCTTCTCTCTCCATCTCTCCGTTCCTCTATCTTCCCCTGGAGTTTCCGCCAGTGGGGTAGACCTGTTGCCGGTGAGATGTCGCTGCCGGCCAGGCGCAGCCACCGCCGGCGCGACCAGGCCCAGCCTGGCCGCCACCTGCCTCCTCCTCCCTTTCGCTCTCTTTTTCTCTCTCTCCCCCCACTGATGCCGGTCGGCCTCGCTGTCGGCGACTGGCCGGCCGTCACCTCTGTCACACCGCCGGGCGCGACGGCATCCGCAGTCTCCCAGGCTGCCTTCTCCCTGCCTCCGCTCTCTCTTATTCTCTCTTATTGGGCACGAACCCAATAACTTACAAACCCAAACCTGTTAACCCTAAAACCCAATAAACCCATTTACCCAATATACTTAAGTTACGAGTTTGGGTATTGGATCCAAACCCGACCTGTAAGAGCCCAAACCCATTCTTAAACCCATTGAGGTAAAATTTCATAATAGCCCCTGTTAAATTATATTTGTTGCATTCTTCTTCTTATTAATTACATAGCTAACCCCCTTTATATGGTTTTTAGTGTTCGGGCGATATCTGGAGCATCCGGACTCTGAATTGGACGATTCTGGAACCGTTGCGATCGTGGGAAAGAGAGCTACCTGTTCATAACCATTTTGTAAGTGTTTTTATTTTATATATTATAGTTATCATATTTAATTAAATTGGTGGTTGCTTTATCACATAAGTCATGTTTATCGGCTAATCACTGTTTAATAAATTATAATTATCAGAATATTGTTGTAAATAGAATTAAATAGAATATGCATGATTCTTCTTTAAACATAGTTAATAACTTAATAATATTTATTTTGTTTCTTGATTTATTACAAAATATAGATGACTTGTCTAAATATCGGGATTTATAAGTTAATCATGTTACGAAGTAAATTAACTAATCAAATGATAATTAAATAGATAAATATATGTAATAATGTTGTGATCTTGATCACATTAATAATATTTTAATAGTTATTACAAATAGAGATATCTGATACTCTTGATTATATGGTATGATCACCATTACCTGACTTCCACTGGACACCGTTACTACATGCACCTATATTATTATTGCACGAACATTCTATTATATTAGACATTGTATTTATGTAAATACCTATTATATTAGATGCTGTTATTCCATGCACAAGTATTCCTGTTACACAGATACTGATACACATGACATTATTATTTCATTTTCATGACCACTGATACATGGATATTCGACACCGTCATTTCACGTGCCAGTATCATCGTTCCACGAACACTCTTGCACCCTGGACGCTATCATTATTTCATGTACACTATCATTATTTCATGTACTGTAACACTATTGCGCTATCACTGTTTTGACACGTATTAGTACCAAAATTACATGGGTACTCCAGGACACGGGGCATAGTTATCGCACGTGGATACATCTTTTACTGAATACTGTTATTGCATGTACTTGCGACCATAGATCACGGATCATGTATTGCACCGATTTTGTCTTTGTATTCACGTTACATTGACCACTGTTCATGTCACATGGAGTATTGTTACATGAGTATTCTTGTATTTCGTTACATGAATATTTTCTGTTACTGATATTGATATTCCCGTTACTGGATACATGAGCTGTTGATATGCGATGTGTGGAACTAAGTGCCACATGGATCCAAGCCACAGGGGCCACCTCTAGAATCTCACATCTATTGTTTCCCGTTATCTTATTTTATACTATCAATAGAGCTCAGGTCCTAGTATCATGTTACATGTACCATGCACTATACTTGTTCTTCCTACGCAGTGTACTTTAAATATAATAAAGATAACTTGGGAATGTGGGAGACTTGACGGTTGATTAGATCTTATCCGATGGATGTATTAGATCCATATTTATCCCATTGCAGGGGATGGTAGTGTTGCCTACCGATTGTATATAGCTTTATGAGCTCCTGTTTCCCGTTTCCTGCTCTCCTCTTAGCAGAGGGCCCTGGTCTCAGCAGCCAGGGGTCTGTTAATGTCGTGATCCTGGGTATGCACGGGATACACCTACCTGATAAGAGCTCCTTGACCATTGGGTTTCCAAGTAACATAATAAACTGGTATAAACAATAGTGACGTCGGGAATGCTTGTTATTTGGTCACTCTCTCATTCGGATCATGGTACCTGTATGCCATGTTCAGATGGGTTCGTCCGGGGTGCGGGCTCCGGTATGAACTACCAGTGGTATAGACACTGGAGGAGATTGATTAAAATACCAAGCGGTACTGATTGTTATTATTATATAAATCACATGACATGCCCGACACATGTATATTATAGTCCCTTTATCTTTGTTACTATTCCTGATATGTTATCCACAATCATGTCACCTTTATACCTTGTTACACTTTCTTATATTTGTTACACTTCATGTGGTAACACGCTATCTATGGATACATATACTCTGCATTGCATATATTCTGTTTTATGTATACCTTGCATGCATCATTACTGTATATGCACAACACAGTAGTATGGTTATGTTGCATACTGCACATCTGCATGTTTATTTCTATCACGTCACCACTATACAATATTATTTATTATATAAAACTGGATATTTCTGTAGACATGACCCGATGATAATATGCTAGGTAGTGATGGTATTAAATATGACATTTTTATATTTCTACGGATTCTTAAATTTCTATTATATGGTATCACTGCTACATAAACATGTATTATATATTATTATCGTGCCTGTATTACTATAGTACATATTGCGTGCTCAGATTGGAGATCCGGGATTTTGTAGCACCTGAGATTTTACGTGATATGGCCTCGAGACTGCCACTCTTTCCTATTCATCAATATCTTTATTATTTGTTTTCATTTCTTATCTATCCATATTTTTTATATTTATAATGATCACTAATCTCTTTCTGCAGGTATTCTTGTACTTATTTAATGCTGGAACTCTTTTGTTTATGAAGGCTATTTTCTGTACTGAGGCTTAGCGTACGTACGTGAGGGTATTTTCACCCTTCGTATGTATGTCGCCATAGCGTTCCCGTACCGTGGGATCGGGACGTTATATTGTGCTTTAGATAGTTCTTGAAATCTCTCCATGCAGATGGGAGTTTCTCCACTATAGTAGCAACCTGAAAAGTTTCAGGTAGAAACATACATTTAGCTTCTATCTCGTGCAAGATAAGTTGGAACCTTGCACCTGACTAATCACAGTCTTACTATCCACCATCTTATACTGCAGAATTCATCTAATGACGAATTTCTTAGTACTCGCATCCTCGGTCTTATACTTTTTGTCTAGGCTTGCTCATAACTTCTTTGCCATTGGGATAGAACTGTAGCCGTTGTAAACGAGAGTCATCTAGTCCATTTAAAATATAACTTCAACAAAAGAATTCACCTTAGTCCATGCATCAACTGCAAGGACGGAGTCCCGATCAGCTCTGAATTCTGGTGGATCTTCTTGTAGGAATTTGGCCAGATGCAGGGTGATTAGGTAGAAGGACATCTTTTATTGTCACCTCTTGAATTCTGTGTCATTAAAATTTTCTTACTTCTCTGACTTCGAGTTAGAAAGTAGAGCAGACACCACTATAAATTCCCCGAATTACATTATAAACCTTTGTTCTAAAAAACAGAACTCTAGAAATTAGACTTCTGGCCACATGTAAATGCAGCACACGAAATAAAATGAAAATTTATATAGAACTATAGAATTTCAACAGAATTAATTCTGATATGTGAAATCGACGCAGATTAAAGAAACAAAGTATCTATAGAGGATATGAGCCCACAAACAGAGATGCTATCACTCAATCTGCTCGGAATTGTGGAATTGCAGGTGCTCCGACGAGGTGAACCCACCGAAGAAAGGCTACGAGTTCACAACGAAGAAGCTCAGAGACTTGGGCGTGCACTTCACCCCTGTGAAGCAATGCCTCTATGAAACTGTCAACAGCCTCCAGGAAAAGGGCCATAAGCACTGCCTCTATGAAACTGTCAACTGCCTCCAGGAAAAGGGCCATCTCAACAAGAATCAGTTCTAGGTTGCTTAAATTTGAACTTTTTTTTAGAATAAACGGTGAGTCTATAAATGTGTTTAATTAAATAGCTTTTAATGAAAACATTCGTACACATATGTAATACAATGCATTAAATCCTCTTAAATTTGAACTGTTGCTACTTACAAACTACTAATGTATACGATTTGGCTTAATAATATCATTCCATGTCCATAAAAGACAATTTTACGACTTATGTTTCTCGCTACATAGTCTTTTATAAATATAATAACTCATAGTTAAAAAAATTGAGCAATGAGGGAAAGATAAATGTCCAAAATGACTTAAGTTCTCATTGCCGCCTCCTTGTCGTCGTCCACCGCCGCCACCGTAGGGGGTTTCGAACCCTAGCAGTGTCGGGTGAAGAGAAGAAGGAGAGGCGGGTTGTGAGTTTAATTTTCAAACCCGAACCCAATTTATTATTGGGTTTCAGTTATCACACTTGAGAAGGACCCGACCTGCTACACAGCCAAATCCGACCAGCCAAGTCGCTGGTGATATCTGTGGCTCAGAAGCTGACATCATCGGTTCCGACTGAGCCGAACCCGAGTCGAGCCAAGCCGAGCCGCCAAGCCATGAGCCGCCACTGACATCATCAAGCTAATGATGTAACCTGGGCCTTGCTGACATCATCGGTTCCATCTGAGCTCAAGATTCTTGCAACAGCACCACGATGTTCCAGAGTCTGTTTTAGTCTTGTTCGGACTCCGATTCAAGTTTTGTTTAAAGCGTTGGATCCACAGCTGAGTTCTGGAGATAGTGGGAGGATTTTACAGCTTTTAGGTAGCAGATCCAACCTCTACAAACCTCTGTTTGGAATCACTACTCGATATTGGTACTTTTTCAAGTACTTTTGGGTACATTCTAACCTCACCTCTCATTATTGTAATATTTTGCCTATCTCTTGTGTATCTTTAGTGATTGTTAGTTGCTTGTTATACCTTTGGGTACATTTAGTAGTTGTTGCTGCTATTTGTCTATACTGCTGCCTATTGCATATTCAATTTTAGAAATCATTTTCTGCATCGTCATTTTAGAAGTCATTAGGAAAAAAAATTTGTTTGATCATATAGTGTACGCATTTAGTGACACTTAGGGGATTGATTTGTATCATGTGATTGCATGTATTGCATTTGCATTGTAAATAGTGCATGCCGCTTCGCAATGGTAGAACCTATTCCCATTAAAATTTAGATATGGAGGCTAAATTAGAACTCATTCTTAAAGCGCTTCAGGACTTAAAACTTAGAGTAGAAGTGTTAGAAGATAAAAAGCGAGAGCTTTATAGATGACACTCGAGATATGAGAGAGAAGAACACCAATAGATGTAGGGATGACGAAGACAACATATTCTGTAGGATTAAGATAGATCCTCCCACATTTGATGATATCCTTGACCTGAAAATTTTTTTGTGACTAGATGGCAGACCTAGATTACTACTTTGATTGATATAGGTTTACTGAGAAAAGTAGAATTCAGTTTGCTATAGTTAGGATTTACTGAATCTCGGTACAGAGAGTATACGAGACATGAGACTTCCATAGAGTCTTGGGAGGAAATAAAAAAGAAACTTAAAAAGAAACACCTTCCCGATTCGTATAAATATCACCTATTAGATAGACTGCACAACCTTCGCCAGGGTAGCAGGCCAGTTCAGGATTACACTATCGAATTTGATGACCTAACTTTATGTTGTGAGGTGTAAGAAGACTCCTACCATGCTATATCCTTGTACCATTCTGAGTTGAGGTTAGACATCTAGTGAGCTATGTTTATTCACTCCCATAAGATAGAGACCCTTGAGTAAGTCAGTCAGGTAGCTCAAGACATAGAAACCTCTCTCAAATTTTCTTCATAGCATAGGGTCATTTCTAAAGCGGGGAGGCAACCTAACCCAGGCACTCACACCATCAGAGACCCTAAGGGTAAGTCTGTGATAGGTGAATCTTCTTGGAATGCTAAGAATAGTCAGTATTTTAAGTGTCAAGGGTATGGTCACGCTACTACACAGTGTCCCTCTAGGAATCTTCTAGTTAGGAAGGTCGATGACGATGAGATCGAGACAGTAGTCTATGAACCACTGGTAGCGTGACTGATTATGATGATGATGATGTTAGGATTTCTAACATCTAATTGGGTGTTGTTAGGTACACACAACAGTTAGAGATGAAGACTAGTGTAGGTCTAGTGTATTCCACGCCTGTATCACACATGAAGGGAAGAATGATAAATTGATGATAGATGGGGATAGTTGTGTGAACATCATTGTCAAGACAGCTGTTGAGAAGATATGTCTCAAGGCTGAACTATGGGTCTGTTTGGTTGTCGTAACTGGCCGTAATTCGTAGTTGTAATTGGTAAAGTCTTTTACAATTGTAAATGAGTTACATGTATGTAAAATTTACGGTGTTTGATTGGTAATATAAAATTGTAAAGTGAGAAAGTGTATTGTACTTTACGGTGTTTGGTTGTCATAATGTATAAGTCGTAAGTGAAAAAGTTGACCACAAAATTAACTATTTGGTGATTTTAAAAGTTTTAATAGTGCAAATAAATATTAAAAAAGTTAAATATTAAAAAATTTTAATATTAATATAAAAAATATTACAAATTTGTATGACCACAAAATTAACTATAACTGAGCTGTAAGTGAGTAGTAACTAGGTTGCAAGTGATTGTTAGTTGAGTTACGTAAGTCTTTTACGAATTACGGTCCAAACAAACGCCGTAGTTGTAACTGGGTAGTAAGTCATTTACGAATTACAGAGTTTTACGCGAAACAAACGGCCCCTATATCCCCACCTATACAACGTGAATTGGGTTTGATAAGACTACTCAACTTATTACCCAGCATTGTCAGGTCCATATCCACATGTCTAGTTACGAGGATCGTGTTTGGTGTGATGTCTTAGACATAGACATTACACACATTTTGTTGGATATATCTTTGTTGTCTGACTTGAATGTAACCAGTTTGGGTAGGTCTAACACTTATGAATTTAAATTAAAAAAAGATAGTGTTGAAACCTGTTAAACCCAATTCTAATGTAGAGAATAATAAGAAGGGAACAATCACCGACAAGAACAATAAAACACTATGTTACTTTGTGACTAGATCTCACTTTTCTCCTGAGTCTCCTATTGATGGGTCTACTCTCAGGTCGAGGAATTCCCTCGGTCTCCTCCCCTTTCCCCTAAGTATCCCACCCGTTGTCACAATTGAGCCATCGGTACCATATTTGCATGAGTTGCATGATCATAACATAAGGCAAATGGCATTCAACAATTATAACTATCAGTCTGCTGCAGAGTCTCACAAGCGGTTGCAGGACCTCGCAATAGGTGATAAGGTGCTGATTAGAGTGCACCCAGAGAGGTTCTCACTGAAAACTTTAAAAAAGTTTCATACTCGACGCAGGGGTCCATACAAGATTTTGATGAGATTTGGTTCTGTCTACGAGCTCGACATTCTCCGTGATCTTGAAAACAGCCTGGTGTTCAGCGTCAAGGACCTGACTCATCATCGCACTTTCAGGAGGTCACAACGATTTTCAGTTTGTCCATTATAGCCATCACTGTTGAGGAGATTCACCACTGAGGAGTTTATGCAGTTCTTCCCGATTCGATTTCATCATCTACGCCACTATCATTTGCCAATAGTGAATTTTCGAAGCGGGGGGGAATTGATGGTAATCAGTAGGCTCTTTTATTTGTTAGGTCATTCTTCCTTTATTTTAGGCTAGGCTTATTTTTCTCTTTTTTTTGTTTAGTCCCATATTAGTTATGATGTGAATTGGCTTTTGTATGAGGCCTATGTTAGCCCAAGGCTTGCAGTTGTTCGGTAGTTCAGTTATTTTAAGAATTAAAACTTTTGCATTGCAAATATTACTTTGTGTATGAATCTTGGTATGGTGAAGTGTTGAGTAAGAGAGCGATTTTCTTCGTGTTGAAGTCAAAATCCAAATCTTTATCCTTTTCTTTCTTCCTCTAAAACCCTAATTTCTTTTCTCTTTCTCCTTCTTTCACCTCCGTTTTACATCAATGGGACACAAAACAGGCCTTCTCAGTTAAGAATGCATACCTAAAAATTAATGATGACGCTCTTTAGTGCCCTTTTGCTAAAGTTATCTGAAATATCACGGCGCCTTTAAAAGTCAGGGCCTTCCTCTAGTTTCTCATTAATGGAGAGATGTTGACTTGGAAAAATTTGAAGAGTAGAAACTAGCAGGAGCCTAGTATCTGTTACCTGTGTATGATAGATGAAGAATCCATCAACTATTTATTTCTCGAATGCATCTTTTTCGGTCAAATTTGGGATTTACTGAAGGAAAGCCTTCTTTTGCATGTACCTCACTTGCCCCTATCCACCGATGTTCTCTAGTCATCTTGGATATTAGAATCTTTTTCCAAAGACAAGAGGGTGATTTGGGATTTGTCCGCGGCGATGGTTTTTTGGGGATTTGTGGGAGAGAAGTAATAGAATTTTCAATAATAAATCGAGATCATTTGTCCGTACCTTTTCTGCTTGTTTTACTTTTATTCATCACTAGACAATTTCTTTCAGGCAGATCCTGGGAGGTCACATCGAGGAGCATTTGGCATATCCAGACCGGTAGGGCTCTGACAATCAGTCAGAGGCATGGTTCACAGTCATGGTCTCGGCCGCTAACTCGGCGGACACTAAGACAGATCGATCTCGGCGACTCGGATCGATCTCAGGCGACTCGCGCAAAACCCTACATAGAAAGCTCAAAAATTCTGAAAAAATCACGATAAATCTTTAAAAAATGTAGACATCTACATTCATGTATCATATATTCAAAACATATCACCTAACACACTAAACATAAAGTTAAAGCATAAATACACGCGTCGTTGGTAGAAGCATATCAAAATACATGCACAATATAGTAAATTACATAAACTACATTCATAAATATATGCTAATGTAGTTATTTTCACATTGAATTGTGATGAGACACAAAATCATCATAATCATCTCTGCGGTAAGTAGACAAACCGATACTAGTACTCGTAAATCTCTCAAGTTGTGGTCTGTAGTCATGGACATATGTCACACCATAATATTGGCCTGATGTCTAACTCAACATTCGCATATGATCTTCAAAACTATAAGTTTCTTTATCAGTACTATTGTTGCCCTCATTATTGTCATCATCACCACTGCTGCCATCACCACCATCACTGTCATCATTATCATCGCCATTTTCATCATTATCACTATTATAACTGGATAAAACCCTCATATCTTCGCCACCACCATCATCATCTACTTCTCTTATACCTCGGAGGGGGGAGGGGGGAGAGATCAGAAACAGGGAGAGAGAGGGAGGGGAAGAGATAGAGAGAGACGGGAGATGGAAAGGGGGAGAAAGAAAGAAGGTGAGAGAGGGAGGGGGAGAGAGAAGCAGAGTGAGGGCGAGGGAAAGAGACAGAGAGAGACGGGAGATGGAGAGGGGGGAGAGAGAGCGGGTAAGAGAGGGAGAGGGAGAGGGAGAGAGACACAGAGGGGGGAGAGGGAGAGAGACAGAGAGAGGGAGGAACATCACCTGGGGCTGGGGAGGAGCAGCCGGCGGCGATCGGGCGGTTGCGGAGTCCAGATCTGAGCAGCGACGATCGGGCAGCGGCGGCAATCTCTAGATCTGAGCGAGAGGCAAATTTACTTCTTTTCTTTTTTTTTTCTTTATACCCGTTCGTCACGGTGAATATACATTTTGAGCTGACTCGGCCGAGAATCGGAGTCGAGCCTGTCGACTCGGCCGAGTCACGACTGATTCGGCCGTGAATCGGCCGAGTCGACTGAGTCAACTCCGATTCTTGGCCGAGTCGGTCTCCTCTGAGTTGAGTCGACCAACTCGTGACTCGGATTCGTCTCGGAGCGGACCGAGACGGATACGACTCGGCCGGCTCGTCTCCGACTCAGCCGAGTTTTTGAACCGTGGTCAGAGGAGATGAGAGATATGGTTGACGACAATGACATAGATGACCACTGATCTGAGGCCACTAGGACCCCTGACTTTTGATTTGCAGGTTGACCATAAAACCAAGACTTGATTTTATAGTTAACCTGTACTTTATCTCAGGGAGGGGCCATGTTTTCCCTTTTGTTGGCTATTTCTTTTGGATCTATATGTAGCAATGTGCATCCTCTTGCACTTGCGTGTGCTCTTTTTAGCTGGGGAGGTTTATTTTGTCCATGTATCTTCTATACTTACATGATGTTTTTATTAACCTATTATAATGGAACGCGGGGTGAGGGGGTCAATTTTGGCTCACCGTTCACTCAAAAAAAAAAAAAACAGTTGATAAACAGGAAAAAAAAAAACAGGTGAAGATAAAAAATGGCTCAGGGTCAGCTGGCAGAAATCGCCCATTTTAAAGGCCAGCTCATTCTTATTGGTCATATGGCATTCTAAACTCAAATTTTAGAGGGTAGCCATCAATTTTGCATTGATGCGGGCATCCATTGTTTTCACATGGTATGATCCTATCGTGTTCTTGCCTCAATGCCGCACTCCTGTTTCCTTCTTGTGTTCACTACATGAAGAAATCCCAATAAATTTGTGAGTTTTATTGTTGTCTCAGATCAGAAAATTGTGTATTAATTTTCTTTGAATTACATAGATTAGCTTATGAGGGGCATTGTGGTATAAATAAACTATGGATTTCAGTGATCTTCGAGCCCCATAATCTTTCATATTAACGAAAATGTTTTCACCGCACAAAGAAAGAAGAGAAACTTGAACTTTTGCTGCATTTAAGCCCCTGCAAATTGCTAGTCAAGCAATACACACACACACACACACACAACACACACACACACACACACACACATAGAGAGAGAGAGAGAGATGAAGATATGCTGAAAATTATACATACTTTATAGGCAAATGGGGATTCACTAACCTCATAGCCTGCAATTTTATCAGCACAATAAGATGCAGTGAGAAGAGTTGGGAGTCTGTTTCTCCATTCAACATTTCAAATAGTTGCAAGGTGCTGAGGATTTCAGAAGTCCAAAATCTTTTTTAAAGTATAAGTGGAGTTTCCTGCAGTAAATTCTGAAGGGTTCAACAATACAACATAAATTTTCAAATCTACTTAATGTTGTAATAACAAATTTATACTTTTGCTGCAAATCTAAATCTCCAACAAAGATTCGGCAAAATCTCTCTCCTAAAGAGGGGAAAAAACACAAAATGGCCATTACAAACACACAAAACAATTACTAGTAGAAAATTGGAGTACAGTTATGAAATCAAGGTCGAGAACTAGTTTCTATTTTTTCAATCACTGAAATAGATTAATGAATCAATGCAGATATACGTTTATCAAGGCATACACAAGATACACTGGGCCAGTGGAAGCAGGAAATTAGAAAAGCAATGGTAGCTTGACCTGAGTGCTTCAATAGATATGGTAGAAAACAAGACAATCAATTAATATCCTTCGATGAGTGAAGTGTTTGCGACTTATATCCACCTTCTATACGATGATGCATCCAAGTAAACAAGCACCAACGACTAGGGGCCCAAATGGTCAACTTCAGTTGAAGAAACTCAAGGGAGCAACAAAGAAGTTAACAAATACAACTGAAGGAAAGTTAGTCAGGATCACCAACCATGATACCTTCGCACATGAAATTTGGTCCCAGTTCAAATGGTAGGATTTTTGCTCAAAGTTTCTCCTTCACCTACACACAAAGAATAAGCGTCTCCTTTCGATTTCATTTAACATCTAAGAGTTATGTGCTTACTTAAATTGGGAGAAGTCACCACTATAAAAGTACAACAATTCTAGGATAAGTTTTAATAAGAATTAAGATACATCAAATTATTTCATAAAAAGATTAAAAACAAGACCCAAACCTGTACACAGTTATCAAAATATATGATAAGCATTGGAGGTTTTATATCTTAGCTTATTTTTAGAAATGTGTATGCTGTTTTGCATGCCAGTGCATGTCTATGCACATATATTCATTACTCTCCATCGCTGTTTTATGCATAGCCATGCTGAACTTATATGAAAGAAATTAAAATTACTGCACTTGTATGGATACAACATACAGATAAGATAAAAGAGAATATGAGAAATCCTAAAAATTCAGGAAGATACATAGATGTGGTTGTATGCATGTGAAACCCTTTGTTCAAGCATTAACTTTTAATTTCTTTGCCTTTGATATGTCCTCAATACATCTAGAATAGATTGTAATTTAGTAAGTACCTTGACAAGTATCCACCAAGTACCCAAGTACCTATGTATCTGTTAAGCATCTGATACAAAGTACAGCTTTCCATCAATTGTATGTGCAACATAGGCGCACGCAGACAAACCAAAACATCTGTCATTGATACCGAATCTTTTTGAGGAAAATGCAGTATCGCCTGTTCATCTCCCTCTTTGTCCAAATGCACTCATGCTCATGCTTTTGGTCTAGTGGAACTTACTGCTGAAAAGACCACTGCAATTTCAAATGATGTATATTGCATAACATTTCATCTAAAGGGAACACAAAGAACTTTTTGAATCCACCCATGTTTTAATTGGATAGAAAATGTCTTTTCTTCACGTTACAGGATATGCTTTATGTCCTTTCACAGTGTACCCTGACAATTTACTATATGCTGAAAAACCGTTGATTGTTCAAAGTAATATAACTCGGAGATTAATGAATTGCTGACGATGCGCATCAAATACTTCTACTTCTCACATTATCTTTAAATCATCAATAAGAAGTGTCAAATAAAAATCTATATCATTTTTCAGCTATTTGGGATCCGAAATTAGCAATGAAAACATTAGAAACTTGTGCTTCATGCACGATCAGGAAGGAAGATTATAAATAGTCAAAATAATTGGCCATGTATTGTGTGTGCTGCTCATGTTACCGTGTGGGTTAATTCCATCAGTCGAAAGACTCAGCTGAAGATTCCTTGCATCACCCTAAAAAATGAGATACTTTGAATGAACCATTTGCCATTGCGAAGAATCAGCCGAATGCTGAAGCATATTATAACAAATCCTCTTGTCTGAATACCACAACAAACTCTTCGCATGTTCTGCATTCCTAAACATGTGTTTAAATTTAAGTATTACCGAAAATACCATAAAACTTTAGCTGAAATTTTATTCTTATTTTTTATACCAATCTGCATCACCAATCGGACAGAAATCCAAGCTGTCATAAACCTTTCGGTATAAAATACAATTATTAGGGCAAGCGTGCATGATAATTGTGATTATCATCTATATTTTGTACCATTTTATACCTTTTTTGTTAAACATTAAATACTGTATAGGTATTTTTGTTTATGCTTATGCAAAAATTAGGTCAAGAACATAAATTAGAGAAAAAAGATGGAAAAGCAAAAATCAATGTTAAAGAGATAGTTGCAGCAATAAATTTCAAGATACAGACATCCAGAGACACAAAGGACTTGCCAATAGAGACTACACAATTTGTACAAGCATCTACCAAAATTTAAGGTTACATCTAGTCAATTTTTGGTTGAGCAGCCGAACACTGTTCAACAAAGAACACAAACAGATTCAAACTCGGATTCAGACTGAACACTTTTTAGTTTTTTGATCATAACTTTTACTACAAAAAATTAAACCCGATGATTCAAGATGCTATAGAAAGAGGACTGAAAGGGTAACAATTTTTATGTTGACAATGATTTTCAATTCGATCGCTTGATAAGTCGTATTCAGCAATCAACGCTACCGACTGCAATTCAATTCAGAATTAAAATTTTCACATCAAATTGAAGTTGGATTAGAAGTTCTAATATGTTTATTATTGTAGTTAGCTCTAAAGTCTATATAAAGAGTTACAATATCTTATAGTTGTATTATCTCATTATAAAGACAAAATTTATATTAGGTTTTAGGATTCGGTTTCTTAGCTTTTGGAGAAGAAATTTTGTACATCAAAGTTGAAGAAAAACAGTGAGAAGGCATCATTTAGGATTTTCTAAATTGGTGTTTTCTAATTTTTTTCTCCTTCTATTTTATTATTTCATGAAGTTCATATTATTTAGCATGTTTTGCATCTTTTCTGATATGAACTAATTCTGCATAGTTAGGACATTGGTGTAGGTTAAATATTATTATGATATAATCTTGTTACTTTGTGCTATTCTACTAATTTGCTTCTCAAGTTTAATTTTTTTTACATGTTAAGTTTTTATTCCCAATCTTTTTGTTATTAATTGATGGCCAACATTTATAAGGATGGTTAGGTTTGAGATCTAGAGAAACTAACCTACCGTAACATCATAGGAATATAAACCACAACTTAATAAGTTGAGACGTAAAAGTTGTGTAATCATAGAAAGATCTGCCATATTTAATGCTTTCTTTAACTTGTAAATCTACTACATTTAGAGCTTGTAGGTTCTTACATTAGAGGATAGAATTACTGTTGCTCGAGAGAGAATACTAGTTAGGTAGGGACTTTCGATTGTTAACATGAGTAGTAGAAATTCACTAGCATAATTTTATATCTGATTATATTTATTGAAATCAATTACCCTAACACTTTTCTGTTATAAAAATCAACTCTTTTATTTTCTTATTAATAATTTATTCTCAATCATCTTATTAATCAATTATTCAAATAAAACTAAAAAAAATTAGTTTGGAGCTCAATCGATATCAATTCTCGTGAGAACGATAATCTACTCACTTCTTTATTACTTTTAAACGACTGGTGCACTTGCCAATTCGCAACATCAAGTTTTTAGCATCGTTATTGGGGAATGTTTGTTTTTTTATTGATATCAATGATATTTTATACTAGTTTTAATTTAAATTCAAACTGCATAATTAACATCTAAAATTCTTGTTCTACAGGTTGCAGAAGACGCTTCACCAACAGAAAAAAGTTCGATCGGGCAGCCGAAAGTTCGACTACGCAGCCGACCAAAGTGGTTAAAGGGGAAGATCTTTCAGGGATTGCTTCCTGATTAGAGATAGACATGACCTTCTAACGCTTGCTTAAAGAGAAGAAAGACCAAGAAGCAGTGATGGCGGGACAAGGAGAAAGAAGAGCACTAAGGAACTATGTTGTTCCATCCCTGCTCGGAGCTACCTCATGCATCATCCCACCGATGATTCAAGAAAACAACTTCGAGCTCAAGTCAGGGTTGATTTAGATGTTGCAAAACATATGCCAATTTAGAGGCTTTCCTAATGATGATCCAATTCGAAATATGTGATATGCAAAGAATCACTGGTGTGTCAATGGATGTAATAAAACTGAGGCTCTTTCCTTTTTCTTTGAAGGATAAGGCAAAAACATGGTTTGACTCTTTGCCGAAGAGTACAATTGCTACATGGTATGAGATGGCGAACAAGTTCCTCACGAAATACATCCCACTCGCAAAATCGGCAAAATTTCGAGGTGATATCACAACTTTTACCCAATTTGATACTGAATTTATTTATGATGCTTAGGAAAGATACATGGATTGATTAGGAAAGACCAACATCATAGACTCTCCAGGTAGTTGGAGACCCAGTTCTTCTACAACGGGATGCAACCGAACACAAAGATAATAGTTGATGCAGCAGCCAGAGAAGCATTGATGGGAAAAAATCCAAATGAAGCGTATGAGCTCTTGGAAGATATGCCATCTAATGATTTTCAATGATAAGTGGAAAAGGAGACGCCAAAAAAAATTGAGGGCATGCTGGACTCGACCCTATCACAGCGCTGCAAACTCAAGTCACATCATTAAGGAAGAAATTGGGAGCCTTCAATGTAAGTGTTATTCAATTTCAACCTTAAGTTTCTAATTTATGTGGAGGAATTTACTCTAGTGGAGAGTGTCAGGTTGGACAAGCCAATTACGTCAACAACTTTCAAAAATCCAACATCCCCTATTCCAGCACTTACACTCCCGCATGGATGAATCACCCTAATCTATCTTGGGAAACAGCAACAACGTGATGAATCCTGACAGCCTCCTGCAGCACCAACAACACCCACCACCACAAGAGAAAAAATCAAGCTTGGAGACCGTGATGGCAAATACTGAGCCAAAGATAAAAATTCAAGAAGCCTTCATCAGACATCAAGCATCATCTATACACAATTTGGAAGTTCATATAAGGCAAATTGCTAACCTGCTCTCTACAAGAACATAAGGATCGCTACCAAGTAACACCGACAAACTTCCAAAAGAGCAAGTATGTCACGCCCCGCTTCCCAAAATACGTGGAAACGGAGTCGCGACGAGAGTCGGCAACGTATATACGCAAGGAAAATACCCTACGTATACACGCTAAGCCTAAAGTAACCTGAACAAGTTATAAATCTTTAGCATAAATCAACGATCACTGCAATAATACATATAAGGCTACACATGATCTCAAATGAAATAAGGAATAGAATAGAAGCTAGGTGTGATATACAGGAATTAAAGAATAATAGTAGGAATAAGAAAATAAAATAATACCAGAATAAAAAGGGAGGGAGAATCCAGCTCCTAGCAAGGCGTACAGTCTCATCGAACACCTGCACAATAGAAACAAGCGTCCAATATCTGGACGTGCAAATCTAGGATCGTCAGAAAGCGACCTAGTGAGTGTGTGTGTGTAAAGAGAACTGCTCGTGCATGTAAACAGTGTGCACAAAATAATAACAGATAATTGCAAACACTAAATAACATGATAAATAAACACTGAATAAAAATAACATGAATAAGTGTACAAATAAAAGACAAGTAAAATAACTGTAAACAAAAAACTGATGTCTAGATGTGTAACCTATCATATGTCACTAGTCTGGTATATAAATCTGGTCATGGTTATAGTCATATGTCTATCATAGGAATATATATGTACAATCAGGTGATTAA
Organism: Agave tequilana; assembly: GCA_038442645.1. Taxonomy (NCBI): domain Eukaryota; kingdom Viridiplantae; phylum Streptophyta; class Magnoliopsida; order Asparagales; family Asparagaceae; genus Agave; species Agave tequilana. The sequence continues at coordinate 61,046 of JAVJIF010029577.1, read as the reverse complement.
GGTCAGTCACAATGCATTAACAGTTCATTATCATTTATTATGTTAGCGAACACCAATTGCCACCTGTAATAGACGCATCCCATACTACGCCTACTACACGTGTCAATCGATATCCTAAATTTATTGAAATTAATAGAAGAGACATTGTCCATGCTTTAGATGGGTTCCGTACATACCCGAAACCACGGCCCAATCACCTGGCGCTGAACCAGGTCCTACCGCTAGGTAGTCAATATCAATAACAATAACAATGTGTCAATAACAATGACAATATGGACAATACGGGATGTTAGTCATCCCCCGGAACCCTGCAGTGGAACCGTATCTCGGCTGTGCAACCCGTATGCTAGGTCCACCCAAAATACAGACGCTGTCTCCTCCATCAATTTCCCCAATCTCAGTGTAAGTTGTCAATTTACATTATTATTTATAACAATCAATATCCATGTTATTTCGATTTCTGGGACGATACGGTGACAGTAACAATATCAATGTAACAATAACAATGTGAACAATGTTACCGTATAAACGGTAGAACAATAGGACAATGAAAGTGTTACGGTCTAACAATATTTTCTCAGTAACTTTCAATAACATGAATTTATATAATAACGAATCCAGATACTGCTCAATGGACAGTCTAATCTAGAACCGGTCAATATCTCACATCCATCTACACTAAATTACAATAGTAACTAATCTATCAACAACAATCTCAATACAATCATCGTGAACATCAAGTATCAATCTGTATCAGTAATCTGGTTCAATAAACCACCATCTCAATATATCAATAAACTGTCTCTCCCTATCAATCTACTCTGATCCTCAAGTCATCGATATATATCTTCTCTGAGTTACCGATATATCCAAATCCCAATAACTAAAATACTACATGTCCTGATACACATAATCACATCCTTATATCTCAAAAGAATAAGATTATCACACACTCTCACTCTATCAAAGTCAAACATAAAATCCCAAACTCAGCAACATCTCAGATACATGTCTAAGATCTATTAGGTCAAGTCAAGCCAACTAATATCTATTCCTCAAAATCATATTCATCCATCTATAGTCAATATCAAGCTCCAAGGGTAAAGTCTTCCATCCAATAAAAGACATCTAAGAACAGCAGTCAGACCCAATTTAGTTGACTAGGGGGAAGGAGCAAGTCGACTAGGATAATGGTTAGTCGACTAACAAATATAATAAGTCGACTAAAAGGGTACTAGTCGACTAACAGGGAAGGCTAGTCGACTAACAGGAGTAATAGCCAGAAACAGAGAGTACACGACTTACAGGACAAACACATAGTCGACCACAGTTAGGATAAGTCGACTAATATAGGATATTAGTCGATTACAAGAAATAGCAAATCGACTATGGTAGGTTATTAGTCGACTATAGGGAATGGGGTAGTTGACTAGGGTTGATTACAGTCGACAAACAGAAAGTCGACAACTATTCTAAAAGGGAACCTAGTCGACTATAGGGCAAGGTAAGTCGACTAACAGGTGAATTAGTCGACTAACAAAATGGGCAAGTCGACTAATCAACCCTGCCTGTGTATGATCAGGGCTCTAAACAATTTCTTAAAAATTCACAAAAATAACAATATCTCAATGCTTACCTTTAAAAATGTGTTACTAACAATATGACTACAAATCATTACATTTAGTATAGATCTCTAACCTATATCAAGAATCCTACTCAAACATTATATTCTTCAGTATACATCTACCCTTGTGCCTCATTTATTAATAGACAAGTTTATTGCCCGAATTCCTTTGATCAATAATTGCCTTTTCGTCTCTGTCTGACATTTAGTGTTGAACTTAAAATATGGAAACATTCTCAATTTCACTATGCCAATCATCCAAGCAACCTCTGCAGGAATACTTTGATATTTAATTAATACAACTAATCTCTAACACACCCACACACACATGTAAACCATTAATACAACTAACATATAAAAAAAGAGAGGAGAAGGGACACTCACAATAAAGGGAAGCTCGACAATGGAGAGAGGGATGGAGCTCCGACTTGTTAGGGCTGCTGCTGTTGGCGGCTGTGCGGCAGGGCCTGGAGGAGACTGCTGTACTGGACTGAAGTGCGGCAAGGGGCAGACGCGGCTGCTGGGCGCTGCTGGGCAGCTGGTGGTGCTGCGCTGGTGCAGGCTGCGGCAAGGAGAAGAGGGAGGAGCTGTGCTGCCGCTGGATCTGGCGAGTTCGGCCATGATGGGCTCGCGCAAGGGGAGGGGTGCGCGGCCATTGGCTGCCGGAGAAGGGAGCAAGGGCCTGCTGCTAGAGAGGGGTAGCCTGGAGTTGCTACGGCTGCCAAGGGAGATGTTGGCCAGGGAGGCAGGGAGCTCCGGCATGGGAGAAGGCCATGGGGGATCCACGACCAGGGTGCTGGATCTGAGTGCAGATCAAAGGGGGAGGCAAGGGGATTAGAGTTAATCTTAGTTAGGATTCTAGGAATTTAGTTAGGATTAGGATTTGATTTGGATTTGGTTGTTGAGATTAAGATATTTGGATAGTGGGTTTCGGGTTAACGGGTAGCGGGTTTGAGGTTGGATCCAAATGGGTAAAAGGTAACGAGTGTTGGGTTTGAGGGTGTGGAATAGGAAATAGGGAAGAAAGATTACCACCAATAATAATATATAAAAACAAACTATAATAATATTAATAATCAATAATGACACCCAAAAATAATTAAGCAAAATACTAATAAAAATAATTAGTCATAACCATAATGATAATAACAACAATATATATATCAATAATAATAATTGTAACACTAATAATCATGATAATAATTAATAAACATAATAAAATAGTAATAATATTAATTAACAATAACAGTAACCATAATAATAATAATAAGTAATTAATATAGATATGAAATAATGGTAATGATATATATATATATATATATATATATATATATATATATATATATATATATATATATATATATATATATATATATAAAAGCCAAATTACCATTTACCATTGAAAAGTAATTTACATATTTAATAATGCAATAAGTCATAAATCAATATAATTAAGAATAATTATAAAACTAATCAGTAGATTAAATTAAATACTTTAGAAAAATAAAATAAAGTATTTCTGGCTAGGAATATTACATTCTACCCACCTTATAAAAATTTCGTCCGCGAAATTTCAATAGGGTAGGGAATGGTAAAAAGAATTCAAAATTAAAGGAGAAAACAAACAAGCTTCACATCACCTCTTTGCACATCATAAATCTACCACGCTTCCGCTGCGCTACTCTGATCTCGGCTACCAGCTCCAATATAAAGTGATCAACTCAGAAGACAAATCAGGAAAAATAGAAATAAGAAGAAAAATAAAAACTAGGATGGAACCAAGATCACTCTAGAAAAGAGTTGGAATCAGGGATATCAAAAGATCAAGAAGATGGATATCCAAAGGGAGGACGGTCAATTCCAAATGGACTCAATATCATTGGATAGTATATGTATATTGCAGTGTAATTATAACTCGTTCAAGTTACCGGTAAGAATCAAGTCCGTTTTATGTCGAACCTGGCTCTGATACCAAGAAAACCCTGTCACGCCCCGCTTCCCAAAATACGTGAAAACGGAGTCGCGACGAGAGTCGGCGACGTATATACGCAAGGAAAATACCCCACATATACACGCTAAGCCTAAAGTAACCTGAACAAGTTATAAATCTCTATCACAAATCAACGATCACTGCAATAACACATATAAGGCTACACATGATCTCAAATGAAATAAGGAATAGAATAGAAGCTAGGGTGATATACAGGAATCAAAAAATAATAGTAGGAATAAGAAAATGAAATAATACCAGAATAAAAAGGGAGGGAGAATCCAGCTCCTAGCAAGGCGTACAGTCACATCGAACACCTGCATAATAGAAATAAGCGTCCAATATCTGGACGTGCAAATCCAGAGTCGTCAGAAAGCGACCTAGTGAGTGTGTGTGTGTAAAGAGAACTGCTCGTGCATGTAAACAGTGTGCACAAAATAATAACAGATAATTGCAAACATTAAATAACATGATAAATAAACACTGAATAACAATAACATGAATAAGTGCACAAATAAAGATAAGTAAAATAACTGTAAACAAACAACTGATGTCTAGATATGTAACCTATCATATGTCATTAGTCTGGTATATAAATCTGGTCATGGTTATAGTCATATGTCTATCATAGGAATATATATGTACAATCAGGTGATTAAGGTCAGTCACAATGCATTAACAGTTCATTATCATTTATTATGTTAGCGAACACCAATTGCCACCTATAATAGACGCATCCCATACTACGCGTACTACACGTGTCAATCGATATCCTAAATTTATTAAAATTAATAGAAGAGACATTGTCTATGCTTTAGGTGGGTTCCGTACATACCCGGAACCACGGCTCAATCACCTGGCGCTGAACCAGGTCCTACCGCTAGGTAGTCAATATCAATAACAATAACAATGTGTCAATAACAATGACAATATGGACAATACGGGATGTCAGTCATCCCCTGGAACCTTGTAGTGGAACCGTATCTCGGCTGCGCAACTTGTATCCTAGGTTCACCCAAAAACAGACGCTGTCTCCTCCATCAATTTCCCCAATCCCAGTGTAAGTTGTCAATTTACATTATTATTTATAACAATCAATATCCATGTTATTTCGATTTCTGGGACGATACGGTGACAGTAACAATATCAATGTAACAATAACAATGTGAACAATGTTACCGTATAAACGGTAGAACAATAGGACAATGAAAGTGTTACAGTCTAACAATATTTTCCCAGTAACTTTCAATAACATGAATTTATACAATAACGAATCTGGATACTGCTCAATGGACAGTCTAATCTAGAACCGGTCAATATCTCACATCCATCTACACTAAAATACAATAGTAACTAATCTATCAACCAGCAATCTCAATACAATCATCGTGAACATCAAGTATCAATCCGTATCAGTAATCTGGTTCAATAAATCACCATCTCAATATATCAATAAACTGTCTTTCCCTATCAATCTACTCTGATCCTCAAGTCATCGATATATATTTTCTCTGAGTCACCGATATATCCAAATCCCAATAACTAAAATACTACATGTCCTGAAACACATAATCACATCCTTATATTTCAAAAGAATAAGATTATCACACACTCTCACTCTATCAAGGTCAAACATAAGATCCAAAACTCAGCAACATCTCAGATACATGTCTAAGATCTATTAGGTCAAGTCAAGCCAACTAATATCTATTCCTCAAAATCATATTCATCCATCTATAGTCAATATCAAGCTCAAAGGGTAAAGTCTTCCATCCAATAAAAGACATCTAAGAACAGCAGTCAGACCCAATTTAGTTGACTAGGGGGAAGGAGCAAGTCGACTAGGATAATGGTTAGTCGACTAACAAATATAATAAGTCGACTAAAAGGGTACTAGTCGACTAACAGGGAAGGCTAGTCGACTAACATGAGTAATAGCCAGAAACAGAGAGTACACGACTTACAGGACAAACACATAGTCGACCACAGTTAGGATAAGTCGACTAATATAGGATATTAGTCGATTACAAGAAATAGCAAATCGACTATGGTAGGTTATTAGTCGACTATAGGGAATGGGGTAGTTGACTAGGGTTGATTACAGTCGACAAACAGAAAGTCGACAACTATTCTAAAAGGGAACCTAGTCGACTATAGGGCAAGGTAAGTCGACTAACAGGTGAATTAGTCGACTAACAAAATGGGCAAGTCGACTAATCAACCCTGCCTGTGTATGATCAGGGCTCTAAACAATTTCTTAAAAATTCACAAAAATAACAATATCTCAATGCTTACCTTTAAAAATGTGTTACTAACAATATGACTACAAATCATTACACTTAGTATAGATCTCTAACCTATATCAAGAATCCTACTCAAACATTATATTCTTCAGTATACATCTACCCTTGTGCCTCATTTATTAATAGACAAGTTTATTGCCCGAATTCCTTTGATCAATAATTGCCTTTTCGTCTCTGTCTGACATTTAGTGTTGAACTTAAAATCTGAAAACATTTCTCAATTTCACTATGCCAATCATCCAAGCAACCTCTGCAGGAATACTTTGATATTTAATTAATACAACCAATCTCTAACACACCCACACACACATGTAAACCATTAATACAACTAACATATAAAAAAAAGAGAGGAGAAGGGACACTCACAATAAAGGGAAGCTCGACAATGGAGAGAGGGATGGAGCTCCGACTTGTTGGGGCTGCTGCTGTTGGAGGCTGTGCGGCAGGGCCTGGAGGAGACTGCTGTACTGGACTGAAGTGCGGCAAGGAGCAGACGCGGCTGCTGGGCGCTGCTGGGCAGCTGGTGGTGCTGCGCTGGTGCAGGCTACGGCAAGGAGAAGAGGGAGGAGCTGTGCTGCCGCTGGATCTGGCGAGTTCGGCCATGATGGGCTCGCGCAAGGGGAGGGGTGCGCGGCCATTGGCTGCCGGAGAAGGGAGCAAGGGCCTGCTGCTGGAGATGGCAGCCTGGAGTTGCTATGGCTGCCAAGGGAGAGGTCGGCCAGGAAGGCAGGGTGCTCCGGCATGGGAGAAGGCCATGGGGGATCCACGGCCTGGGCGCTGGATCTGAGCGCAGATTAGAGGGGGAGGCAAGGGGATTAGAGTTAATCTTAGTTAGGATTCTAGGAATTTAGTTAGGATTAGGATTTGATTTGGATTTGGTTGTTGAGATTAAGATATTTGGATAGTGGGTTTCGCGTTAACGGGTAGCGGGTTTGGGGTTAGATCCAAATGGGTAAAAGGTAACGGGTGTTGGGTTTGAGGGGTGGAATAGGAAATAGGGAAGAAAGATTACCACCAATAATGATATATAAAAATAAACCATAATAATATTAATAATCAATAATGACACCCAAAAATAATTAAGCAAAATACTAATAAAAGTAATTAGTCATAACCATAATGATAATAACAACAATATATATATCAATAATAATAATTGTAACACTAATAATCATGATAATAATTAATAAACATAATAAAATAGTAGTAATATTAATTAACAATAATAGTAACCATAATAATATCTCTAATAATATCAATAAGAAATAATAATAACCTTTATAAAATAATAATAGCAATTAATAACCAGAATAATAGTAATAAGTAATTAATATAGATATGAAATAATGGTAATGATATATATATAAAGCCAAATTACCATTTACCATTGAAAAATAATTTACATATTTAATAATGTAATAAGTCATAAATCAATATAATTAAGAATAATTATAAAATTAATCAGTAGATTAAATTAAATACTTTAGAAAAATAAAATAAAGTATTTCTGGCTAGGAATATTACAAAGTACATGCGATCACTTTAAGGAGCGAGAAGCAACTGGAGCAGGTACAAAAAAAAAAGTCTTCTAAAATAGTACATCAGAAAGATATTGGAGAAAAAGCAAAAGACAACCAAAGAAAGATATGTCAGAGAAGAGAAGAAAAGTCAGTTGCACAGCCGAACATTCGGTCGAACAGCCGAGATTTTAAGGAATCAGGGCCAGATCCAGTCCTGCAGTGAAGCCCCCAGTGAAACCATACATTCTCCCACTGCCACTTCCTAAGAGGCTCAATCAGAACAAGTAGATAAGGATTTCTTCCAATTTCTAAATATTTTCAAGAACTTGCATATTAATATTCCATTTATAGATGCACTTGAACAAAATCCGAAGTATGCAAAGTTTATGAAGAGATCCTTGCCAAGAAGAGGAAGCTGAAATAGTATGAAACGATCAAGCTCAATGAGGAGTGTAATGCTATCTTGCACAACAAACTGCCCCCTAAACTTGAAGATCCAGGGAATTTTTCTATATCTTGCATTATTGAAAACTTTAAATTTGATAATATTTTATATGATTTTGGTGCAAGTATAAATTTAATGCCTCTCTCTGTTTTCAGGGCATTGAGTTTGGGAGAACCAACCACCACTGTCTTACTCCAATTGGCAGATAGATCGATTAAATACTGGCTTGATGTTATTGAAGATGTGCTCGTTAAAGTTGATAAGTTTTATTTTCTTGCTGATTTCATCGTGTTAGACATGGAGGAAGATCGTAATGATTCCCTCATCTTAGGCTGACCTTTTTAGCCACAGAAAGAACTTTGATTGACATGAAAAAAAGAGAACTGATCCTTCGGGTGCAAGATGAGAAAGTTACTTCCAAAGTTTTTAAAGTTATACCACTACCATCAAATGTCAAGAAGTGCTTCAAAATTGATACCAAATACAAGCCGGTAGTTGAGATATTAAAGGAGGAGCCTCAAAAGTTGCTTAGTGAAGAGTCCAATTAGCCTAAGTCCACCGAGTCAAGAACACAAAAACTGGGAAGCAAGATAACTATTTAAAAGTTGCACCGAAAAATCAACAATGGAAGAAAGTCCAAGAATGTGCAAAGAGCTCTTCGAGGCCAACACCATTTATACATGAGCTTCCATGACAATCAGAAAAAAGTCTAACTAATGACTATAACTTAAAGCGCTTCTTGGTAGGCAATTCAAGTTTTCTAACCTCTATTTTTAGATTTTTTTTGATTTTATTTTAATTGTTTCTTACTTTATATTATTTTGATCTGTACTAGGTACCCCAATCAAAACCAAATTCAAAAGCGGATCTACAGGATGAACCCCAAGATGAGAGAAAAAGGTAAGCCAAAACCCAAGATCAGTAGAGCCAAAAGTTCGGCTAGGCAGCCGACATGTCGGCTGGACAACAGAAAAAATTTGAGGATCCAAACTCTGAAATTTTTTCAGGTGATTTCTTTCCAATTAATGTTTATGATTTTTTGTTTATTTTATGGATATGGAAAATTTCTGATAAATAATTTATTCATGATTGTTTAAAATTTAAAAAGATAAATTGGTCTTTGAAAGTGATATATATTTGTGATTTGCATGGATTGTTGTTTCATCTTGCTTTGCGCCAAGGTTTAAGTATGAGGGAAGGGTCAAAGATTTTTCTTTTTCTTTTACTTTTCTTTTATTTTAAGTTAGAATTTTTATTTCTTTTCTATTTAGGATTTTTCTAGATTTTTCTTTTTCTTTTACTAGATTTTTTTCTTTTACTAGCTGAAAAATTAAAATTTCAATAAGCTTATCTAGTTTTAAGGGATTTAGTGACCATATCGTTTGAATTGGAGAGAAATATCAATTTGATAGATTACTTAATTCTTTAAGAAGAGACGAAAAATCTAAAAATTGAATGCCATTTAGAATTTGTCTCCATGAATATGCATTTTATCTATACTTTCACATTGGTTTAAGCTTGGAACGATGAGGATTACTTAATACTTAAAAAAAATCATGTTAAATTAGTTAGGCCTAAATTATTGATTGGTTAGATACTTTAGCCTCAAGAAGCCATGATATTTACGCGAAAGATAGTTAGATAAGTAAAAAAAAAGTTATATTTATTAACAAATCTAATGATCAATTAGTTAGGTATCTTGGCCTCAAGAAGCCTTGATATTTATAAGAAAGAGAATTGGATGAGTTATATATATGAAAAAAAGAGAGAGAAAAGAAAAAAGTGTTTAAAGGACAATGAAGTGGTAATACTTTAAAACTTCTATATTGCGAAAAGAATTATGTAAAAAAGTTTGAAATAAAATCCCAAGCTAAGAGCTATCACACGTTCACAAATATGTATAGGATTAGAAAACTTAGAAAGAATGATGGGATATACTAGGATTTGAAGTCTCGAGGATAAAAATATGAGATTTCTTGATAGGAGATTGAACTTGAAGATGATTGCTTATGAAAATTATTGAACTTATTTACTAGTAAAGCTTATTGACCAAAAATATTTTCTTTTTCTTTATTCTTATTTTTTCTTTTTCTTTATTTTCAGTTATCTTTATTTTTTTTAATCCTTATTTCTTAAATCTCTTTATATTCTTTTCACCGAATTTTGTGGATATATTCACTACAAATCCTCACGAGACAATACTCGTCCACTAGGGTAACCTAAGGGTTTAATGGCTTGTTGCACTTTCTAAGTGCATCGTGATTTCTACGAAAGTGGGTTAGCATTTTTATTTTTATTTTTAGGATTTTTAGTTTTTTTCCTTTTTAGATTAGGATTTTGCTCCAAGGCTAGTAAAGGTTAGGTATGGGGGTGTGATAATTGTGATTATCATCTATATTTTATATCACTTTTATGCCTCTTTGTTAAATATTTAATACTTCATGAGTATTTTTGTTTATGTTTATGCAAAAATTAGATCAAGAGCACAAATTAAAGAAAAGAGATAGAAAAGCAAAAAATCGATGTTAAAGAGATGATTGCAGCAATATATTTTAAGATACAAACATCGAGAGATATAATATACTTGCCAATAGAGACTACACAATATATAGAAGTATCTATCAAAATTTGAGGTCAAATTCAGCCAGAAATTTGGTTGCTCAGCCGAATTTTTGGCAGAGCAGCTGAACACTGTTCAACAGAGAATACAGATAGATTCAGACCAAACATATTTTAGTGTTTTGATCATAAATTTTTGTTATAGAAACTTAAATCTAATGATTCAAGATGCTCCAAAAAGAAAACTGAAAGGGCTACAGTTTTTATGTTGATAACTATTTCCAATTCAATCGTTTGGTAAGTAATATTCAGTGATCAACGCTAACTGGCTGCAGTCCAATTCAGAATTAAATTTTCCACATCAAATTGAAGTTGGATTAGAAGTGCTAATTCATTTATTATTGTAATTAGCTCTAAGGTTTATATAAAGAGCTGCAATCTTTTATAATTGTATCATCTCATCATAGAAACAAAATTTATATTAGTTTTTAGGATTCGATTTCTTAGCTTTTGGAAAAGAAATTCTATGCACCAAAGTTGAAGAAGAACGGCGAGGAAGCATCATCTAGGATTTTCTAACTTGGTGTTTTTTAATCTTTTTCTCCATTTGTTTTATTATTTCATAAAATTCAAATTATTTAGTATGTTTTGCATCTCTTCTAGTATGAACTAATTTTTATAGGTAGGGTATTGATGTAGGATAAATATTATGATGATATAATCTTATTACTTTGTGCTATTCTACTAATTTCTAAGTTTTTTTATTCTGAATCTTCTTGTTGTTAATTATTGGCCAACAATTATATGGATAGTTAGGTTTGAGACTGAAAGAAGATAACCTACTGTAGCATCATAAAAATATAAACCACAACCTGATAAGTTGAGATTTAAAAGTTGTGCAATTATAGAAAGATCCACCATGCTTAATGCTTCCTTTAAGTTGTAAATCTATTAGATCAAGAGATTGTAGGTTCTTACATTAGAGGATAGAATTACTGTTGCTCGAGAGAGAATACTAATTAGGATGGTGTAGGCTGTCTAAAAAATCACTAAAAGACAAGCCATTAAAAAGCAGAGTTTCAACATCAAGGCGCGTGGGCTCGAGACCCGCGTCTCAACATCAAGGCGCGTGGGCTCGACACCCGCGTCTCAACATCAAGGCGCGTGGGCTCGACACCCGCGTCTCGGTTATAACCGCCCTAGTTATGGGGCCAGTCGCCGCCCACATAGCAGGGAGGTCAGCCCCTCGTTGTGGAGCGTTTTTAGGGGGCACGTTCACCCTGGAACCCCTATAAATAGCCCCGTCGCTATTGAAGAAGGGGTCGGATTTTCTTTAGTTAGACGACAACAAGACAGAGACACGGCAGAAAAAGGAGAGAGCTCAACTCTTCAACAAGCTCGCTGCGTACGAGTTGTCCTTTGCCTACCTTCTCTTTGAGAGTTTTGGTAGACAAGAGCTGTGTTACTCCTTCTACCAACCAAAGAGAAGATCCCTGACGATCCCGACGGTCATCCGGTCAACGGAGAATAAGATTCACTCTCCACCGCCACACGAAGAACCCAGCATTAAACAAAGGGAGGATTCAAGACTCAACATCCTCCCTCCCTTGTAACTGGAAGGGAAACAGTTTTGTTGTAATTTTTCATCTGATTCAAGGAAATTTTACAGCACCTCTTTTCTTTTTTTCCGGCGCGTACAAGGGATGGCGACTCCGCTGGGGACTACATTTGTCACTGATGAGCAAATCGTGGTGCAGGATGACGTCCTCCGTAAGGGGAAGATGGTCGAATCGCTCATTGTCGAGTTCGACCAGGCGAAGTACGAAGAGTTTCTCTCTTCTGGCTCCAAGAGCCCAAAGACCCGCGTCTGCTGCCGGGTCTCGACGGGGAATGGCCCCGAGGCCCGATCTGTGGCTCTCTAGGGCGCTGCTGCTGCCAACTGTGCCAAGCAAGGTACACGCGCCAACGCCTCTCAGAAGGCCCGCGTGGTCCCAGGCACAACTGCCTTTGCGACCAACCGCGTCGCACAGAACACCCGCGTCAGCGTCTCTCAGGAGACCCGCGTGGTTAAAATTTCTGATGTTCAGCATCAGGATGTTGTTGGTCTCTCTCCACCTCCGCGGCGCAACCGGAACGCTGAGCGTCGACAGAGGAGACGTGCACGTCAGCTGCAAGTTGGAATCTCTGATTGTCTGACTGAGGTTGGACGCAGCATACAAACTGGCGCCTTGCTCGCGCCCCGCGAAGTCCGCGTTTGGTGGCCCAAACGCGAGATTCCTTCAGTTAGGTCCTCTGAGGATCAACTCACCAAACGCCAAGGTGAAGCCTCTGCGCCTTGTCAAGCACAAGAGGCACGCGCCTATAAACGTGGGGCCCAGCAGCCCACTCTCTCTCAAGTGTCTCTGCCCCGACAAACCAAGCAGCAACGCAACAGGCGCGTCTTGTCTCAACAGAGACGCCAGACGCGCGCTGAACAGCTGCGGCGCGAGAACCGCGTCCCTGAAGCCTGCGTCCAGGCTGTACGGCACATGGATGCCTCCCATCTTCGACGTTGCGAGGCTAATCTTTTCAATCCCCCTCCCATGGATTTGAGGGATTATTTGACGAAGAAAAGAAGTGCCAATCAGGCCACTTCGTCGTGTTGCTGCCAACGGCTCATCCATATGCTCTCTGAGTGCCGTTACGGATCAGGCGTACATCCGCAGGTTTATCTCAAACCTCTCCGGAAGATGCCAACCCTTCGCTAAGTTAATGAAGAAGGGTGTCTCATTCATTTGGGATGACGCTTGCCAACAAGCGTTCGAGGAAATCAAGCAATACCTCACCCAACCACCAGTCCTTGCAGCTCCGATATCCGGGAAACCTTTCCTGGTATACGTCCGAGCAATGGATCATTCTTCTGGAGCTCCACTAGCCCAGAATGATAATCAAGGACGAGAGCAAGCAATCTACTATCTGAGTAGAACAATGATCGGAGCCGAACATCGGTATAACCCGATCGAGAAGGAATGTTTGGCATTAGTGTTCGCTATTCAAAAAATGCGGCACTATCTGGTAGGCCAAACTATAAACGTCATATCAAAAGTCAACCCCCTGAGGTTACTTATGACTAAGCCTTCATCATTAAACGGCCGGCTGGCAAAATGAGCCATATTGCTCTCCCAATATGAGATGCACTTTTTACCACAAAAGGCCATTAAGGAATAAGCAGTGGCAGATTTCCTAGCTGAGCACCCAGATCCGAGGGCAGCCAAAGTCTACGAGGATCTCCCAGATGAAGTTGCTGAAGTCTGCCTGACTCAGACATCGTTCGAAAGTCAAGTATGGCAACTTTTCTTCGACGGTGCATCAAGAACAAGCCCAAAGGGACACGTAGTTGCGGGGGTAGGAGTAGTACTCGTATCCCCACAAAATTATGTGATTCCCCGAGCTGTCTCATTAACTGAGCCTTGTTCCAACAATGTGGCGGAGTACAACGCTCTTTTGATTGGGATGCAATTCGCCGATGAGATTGGCGTTAAAAATCTCGAGGCATACGGCGACTCTAAACTCATCGTCAGCCAAGTTCGCGGGGAGTACGAAGTCAGACATGAGGACCTAGTACCCTACCACAACGCAACTATCCGCATGGCCGAGGGGTTTACAAGCTTCTACATCGACCATGTACCGCGCAGGCAAAATGCGCACGCGGATGCACTCGCATCCCTCGCGGCCTCCTTAGCTCTTCCAGCTGGAGCAATGAAGAAGATATTCGTCTACAGCCACGACCTGCATTGCCCGAGAAATGCTCTCGAGGGCTATCAGGAGTCAAAGGGAGATTGTCAAGGCAAAGAAGCACTGGAATTGTCAACCGGTCCAGAGCTTAAAGACTGGCGATTCCCTTACATTGATTTCGTCTTATACGACATTCTGCCTGAAGACACCAAAGAGGCGGCTGCCATTCGAAAGAAAGCCCCCAAATTCTATTATAATGCGATTATGCGAACATTGTATCGTCGATCGCATGACGGATCTTGCTCCGGTGCCTCTCACCAAAAGAAGCCCAAGAGGTATTGAGAGAAGCCCATGACGGTATGTGTGGAGCCCATCAACCTGGCCCAAAACTGGCACATCGACTCCAAAGATTGGGTTACTATTGGCCCAAGATGGTTGCCGACGCCGTCACCTATGCTAAAAGATGCCACGCTTGTCAAGTGCATGGGGATTTCATCCATCAAGCACCAGGGTATCTCTACTCTACAACCTCTACCTGGCCATTTGAAATGTGGGGGATGGATGTGGTTGGCCCTATCAGCCCACCATCATCAAAAGGACATCGGTTCATTTTGGCAATAACCGATTATTTCTCTAAGTGGGCTGAGGCCATTCCTTTGAAGGAGGTCAAATCGTCGAACGTGATCAAGTTCGTGAAACATCACGTTATTTACCGTTTCGGTGTACCTCGGCGAATTGTCCATGACAATGGACCTCAGTTCATCAGCCAGGCTTTCCAGAGATTCTGCATTAAGTTCAGAATCCAGAGTGTGTCCTCAACGGCATACTATCCTGCCGCTAACGGCCTCGCAGAAGCTTTCAACAAGACCATTGGTAAGCTTCTCAAAAAGTTCGTCTCGAAAAGTCAACGGGACTGGGACGACAAACTAGGTGAATGCTTATAGGCCTATCGCACAACTGTGCGAACCCCAACTAAAGCTACGCCATTTTCTTTGGTATACGGGTGTGAACCCGTGCTCCCACTGGAAATCCAAATTCCATCTCTACGCGTCGCCTTGACAGCGAAGATGACAACAGAGGAGAAGCATCGACAGCGACTCCAGGAACTGGAGGCCTTAGATGATAAACGTCTGCAGGCCCAACAACAAATCGAGCTCTACCAAGCTCGTATTATCAGAGCCTTCAACAAGAAAGTTAAAATGCGAACTTTCAAGAAAGGCGATCTTGTCTTAGCCGTCAGAAGACCCATGGTAATGACGCACAAGACAAAAGGAAAATTCCAACCCAAATGGGAAGGACCATTTGTAGTAGAGTCAGTCTACTCAAATGGGTCATATCGCCTCATAACCTCAAATGGCGATACACTCATGATGCCGATTAATGGCAGGTTCCTGAAGAAATACTATCCTTAGATGGTATTCTTCCGCTGATCAAGTTAAAAGTACACCTCTGATCAAAGTAAGAAGAATTTCTTCATTATAACATCCGACGCCCCCGACGGCTAAGGATAGAAGAAAATGTTGGCTTCTAAGCACAACATAAGTCTTGACAACTCATCATGCTGAGGGGAATAGCATGGCTAGCCCAACTCAAACGGTAGTTGGTAAAGGCACCTCAAATCCGTTGATAGCTGATGGTTTGCTAAAATCCTAAGTGGACTTGGCTCCACTCTTTCCTCCAAAATCCCTTACCAATTCTCATCCACAGAATGGTAGGTCTACAAAATACAACCATTACTAAGTTAACACTATACCTCTGGTAATGGAAACTTTTCAATATTCCTTGTCGAGTACAAATTTTGTTTGTCAACTCTACACGGAGTATCAAACTTTCAAATTTGCCAAGTTTACACTATACCTCTGGCACTTCAAATTTTCACTTGTCAATTCTCACCAATAGAATGACAGGTTCTCAAATTGCTCTTATCATGAGTCAATCTTTGTCAAGTTAATACTACACCTCTGACAAATTACTGTTAAAGTTTAACACCACACCTCTAAACAGTAATCAGGTTTCTGTCAGGTTTAATATTACACCTCTGACAGTCACTTTTCTTCAGACTTCCATATCGAAGCTGAAATGGATGATGCTAAGTTAACATTACACCTCTAGCATCAAGTCATTGCTAAGTTAAACAATACACCTATTGCCATGACTTTCCTTCGGACTTCCTTATACAAGCCGAAATGACCAATGCCAAGTTCAACATTACACCTCTAGCATTACCCTCACTGTCAAGTTAAACATTACACCTATGACAGTGACACTTCTGAGTTAAGTTAATATCACACCTCTGACTCACATCCTTGTCAAGTTAACATTACACTTCTGACAAGACCACTTTCAACCCGTTAAGTTAATATCACACCTCTAACGGTAACAAACTTTCCTAGATTCCCCACGAGTCTAGTCTCACTTGTTATTCTCTTCAACAGAATAACAAGTCTACCTAAAAACATTGTTAGGTTAATACTACACCATCAACAGTGTTTCCATCAAATCCCCAGGCTGTTGTGCCTCATCCCTCCTCTGAGCTGAGGAAGACTCGGGCTGAGCTGAGATCCCCGGAATCTCAACATCGCCTCCGCTCATTATATCGACCTCGAGCTGCTCGGTCTCGTCAGTGGCGGTGGGTCTGTCAGCAGGCTCCCCTTCCTCTGCAATCCTGAGGCTCCTGCGGTGTAACCTGCGGGCATGGACTAAGGGAGTGTCATCCTTGTCCACCGCTTCCTCCCTCGGCTCCCCAACACCAGAAGGCATGTCCGCGGATTGAGAAACTGCAGCCGTCAAGTCTCTCTGGACCTTCTTTGGGGCAGGCTCAGCAGTGGAAGTAGAGCCTTGACGACGCTTGCTCACCGCCTGTCGAGCCCTGGTTGGTCGCGACTCCGCCCTTGTTGCTCGCGGCTCCTCCCTTGACCTTCTCCCGACCTCCTTCAGAGCCTTCAGGTACTGCTCGACACCTCGCGAGCGTTTACCGGACTCCGACCTTGCTTCGAGATTTGCATTGATACTCTCAATGCATGAATACTCTGGAACAAAGTATGGTGTCTGGTTGACTTGGAAGTACCAGGAGTAGAAGCTGAAGCTCATCGGCACTTTGACCCCTCGATAGGTAGACGGAAAGTTGCTTCCGTCCCTCCGGCCACACTGTAGTACCAAGCCCGAGCACCTTCGAACAAGTTCCCTTCGAAGGCGAGTCGAGCATTGGGATTGCCGACGTAGAGTTGATCGTAGCCGAACTGTCGGGCGAAACGATTCGGCATGTACGGCTCGATTGTGCATGAAGTCCCTTGCCGGAAAA
Source organism: Agave tequilana (assembly GCA_038442645.1). Taxonomy (NCBI): domain Eukaryota; kingdom Viridiplantae; phylum Streptophyta; class Magnoliopsida; order Asparagales; family Asparagaceae; genus Agave; species Agave tequilana. The sequence goes on along the minus strand of JAVJIF010029577.1, from coordinate 43,590 downwards.
GCACATATCCGGGCCGAATGTTGATCAACCACCAGAAGACCCCCGTGGACAACCTCGTGAAGTCATCTGGGCCCGCGGAATCAGTAAATAGATCCCCGAAAGATGCACCAGGGATCTCGGGGAAGCAGCGATTGAGCTGGTAGTTCGAAGCATCTGAAATGCACTTCCGGATGAAATACATATAAGTATTACGCCAGTCCGAACCCTTCAACCGCTGTACAAAAGGGGCGAAACCCTCACTCCAAGGCACCGGCGTCATCAGGGAAGGGCAGTGCATCACGTACCAAGCCATGAGGTACGTGTAAGGCAGCTCGATCCGAGGGTTGGGGCGCTTCACCGTCGGCTTCCCCTCTGAGTCAAGGATCGGTTGGCCATGGGAGTTGACAGCCTTCCCTGGCTCGCAGAAGTTGTGGGTTAACGCCCGTAACCCGCTCTGAATGCCAGCCGCCACGGCCGGAAGAAGGGCTATGGGACTGCCATGGGCCAGGAGCACCGCCGGGTACACTATATCGGCAATAATGACTTCATGTGGCAGCGTGGGCACCACACAACGCTTCAGCCACAGCATTAAGAAGCCCGCCAACAATGCTCGATCGGAGATAGGGGTCCGGGCTTGATGGTGAAAGCTTTCGAAGACCATGTCAGGTTCGAAACCGTCCTCGTTCAAAACCGTGGTGTAGAAGCCTTCAGGAGCCTGGGCGATCCTGTCGTCAATTTCCTTGTCGGAGCTGGGAGCCAGTCGGGTTATTGGATGGTCTTTCTTATTGACATTGTTGAACAAGTAACTGGCCCAAGACAGCTGCTTGATTCCTCCCGACCTCCAAGTGGTTATCTGGCCGCAGATATGGAAGTGACATAGAACTTCCCAATAAGTCTCGTACATTTGAGGAGACCCTTTCTTCATAAGGTTGAGCTCCTCAGTGGTTGGGATATATTCCTCATAGGGAGAATTCCCTGTTGCCAGCCCCGAGACCTCATGCAACTCGTGCAGTGCAAGGCCCATCTCTCCGACTGGGGTGAAGAATGTCCCCGTCAAAGAATTGTAACGCTCCAGGATCCTAAGAAGTTCTGAGAACTCGGCGGGATGCCATACTGCACGGCCCTGACTGCTGGGTACAGTCCCACATGCTCTAGCAGATCTCCAAGATCGGCAAGGACGAAGCTCACCATCCTGCGCCACCAATACTTCTCGGTGGAATGAACCCACCCGGGCGCACGGAACTCAACAGGAAGATCACCCTCCGCTTTCATAAACGCGTTGAGGAAGGTAGTGCCGAGTTTTGGTATCTCTCCAACTGGGAGCTCAGACTTGCGCGACCCGGGGAACAGGCCGAGAACCGCCCTATCATGACCATCATGATGGTATACCTTCTGGGAGCCCAAGTCACAGAGGGTAATCTCAGGGACATATCGGGAAACGTCCCATTTCATCTTCCGAGGGACGGACATGTGCTGGAGATAAGACAGCGGGAACATCCTCTCCATGTCTGGAAGAAAGAATCTTCTATCCCCTATCTGACGGAGCCATCTATAATTTTTATCATACATGGAATAGCCGCCATCACTGATACGATCTCTGAAGAAGAAGGCAGGCTTCTCCAGCTTGACGCGATCATCCGTTGTGAATGCTGCATCGGTCATAAGCACCCGAAGGGTTGTCATATCAACATTGGAGAGCCTTTCCTGGCGCTCCTGCGACCTGTCAGCAGTCACAGGTACTGTCCTTCGCAGCACAAAGGCCAGATCACGGTCAGCACCACCTATATGTCCAAAGTGGCGCTTCTTGGCGAGTGGGGCAGAAGGGTGTGGTACTGCAAAAGAAAAGGACACTTAATCAGACACCTTATCAGAAGCAAAAAAAAAATGCTAAGTGTCTATAGTCCAGACGCAGAAGAGATACTGGACGCAGGAATTATCAAATCCGCGTCCAGACCTGCGAATCTGTGTCCAGACGCAGAAGAAATACTGGACGCAGGAATTATCAAATCCGCATCCAGACCTGCAAATCCGCATCCAGGCGTAAGACCCGCGGGATCAAATCAGCGTTTTGCAAAACAAGACTTATGAAAAATCTCTAAGTACTTGGGCTCAGGTGCAAGATTTATCAAAAACCTGCATCTGATGAAAAATCTTCAAGTCCGCGTCCGAACCCTTCACAATTAGAAATATTCTAAGTGAAGAATCCGAAATGCAGGACTCGCTGGCACCGGGTCATCAAACCCGCGCCTTGGTTATCAACTCAAAGACCGCGTCTGAGACCGCGTCTGAGAATCAAAGACGGTTTGTTTCTGTGTTGACGGTTCTGTGTTAATGGTTCTCCTCCAAAAGATATCTTTTGGGGTTCCATGAGCTTCCAGTAATGGTGAAGTTCAAGACTAAACGGCGTTATACCTGGGAAAATGACTTCCTGCGCGGAGGAACCGCCCCTCTGGGCCTCGGTGACGGTCGCTCTTGAAGAGGATGCAGTTGGCTTGGTCTTAGGTGCCATTGGTGATTAAGAATCTAGTAATGTGATGAACAGAGAAAGAAGAACTCTTTTTCTTAAAAACTCTAAACAAATGCGCTCGGAGAAGAAGAGGTATCTCTCTGACTGTTGCCATTTATAGGCATAAAGATTCGCGAAGATACGCGGTGCGTGGCTCGATTAGTTCTGCAGCGAGTCATCGCTTGACGCGTGGAACAGATCAATTTTAATGTATCGCGAAGATTGCGCACCATGGCTCTGCAGCGAGTCATCGCTTGACACGTGGAACAGATCATTTAATGAACCGGGAAGTCCGCGCGTCAAAAGGTGATGTCCCGTCGGTTCCCCAGGCCAACTGGCAGTGCAATCATGACATGGCACAGATTCGCACCCGACGGCCGCGCCTCTTCGATGGACATGCCCCGTCATCACCGCCATAAATGCATTCAAAAAGTCGCGTCTCTCTAAGAAGTTCGCGTCTTTCCAGCGCTGCTGAACATCGCGTCTGCTTTATGGAAGATCAGTCGCGTTTTGCATTTGCCAAAAGACGCACCCCATGAAAGTCGCGTCTGTAAAGCAGTACTATCTCTGCTCTTCAAAAAGAACTGGCGTTCAGTCCTTGCTTCTGCAAATCAGTTCAACAGTACACTGGCACAAGCAGACGATCGTCCACTCCTGGCTTAAAGCGAGTCCATGACAGACTAAAAGCAATCGGGGAGGTTTAGACTGTGTATCTAGACACTCAACACGATCAACTCTGGTGGCCTCAAAGAGTTCAACAGTACACTCACAAAGACCAACTCCAGATAAGATCAAACCCGGAGCATTAACAGTCCAGTCATAAAGGCGAATTCAGCTAGAGTCCAAAGTATTTCGAAATCCGTCCCAGTTAACTGCGGAATATCGAAAACTTTGGAGGGGGTTCTGTAGGCTGTCTAAAAATCACTAAAAGACAAGCCATTAAAAACAGAGTTTCAAGTTCTAGACGCGTGGGCTCGACACCCGCGTCTCAACATCAAGGCGCGTGGGCTCGACACCCGCGTCTCAACATCAAGGCGCGTGGGCTCGACACCCGCGTCTCGGTTATAACCGCCCTGGTTATGGGGCCAGTCGCCGCCCACATAGCAGGGAGGTCAGCCCCTCGTTGTGGAGCGTTTTTAGGGGGCACGTTCACCCTGGAACCCCTATAAATAGCCCCGTCGCTATTGAAGAAGGGGTCGGATTTTCTTTAGTTAGACGACAACAAGACAGAGACACGGCAGAAAAAGGAGAGAGCTCAACTCTTCAACAAGCTCGCTGCGTACGAGTTGTCCTTTGCCTACCTTCTCTTTGAGAGTTTTGGTAGACAAGAGCTGTGTTACTCCTTCTACCAACCAAAGAGAAGATCCCTGACGATCCCGACGGTCATCCGGTCAACGGAGAACAAGATTCACTCTCTACCGCCACACGAAGAATCCAGCATTAAACAAGGGAGGATTCAAGACTCAACATCCTCCCTCCCTTGTAACTGGAAGGGAAACAGTTTTGTTGTAATTTTTCATCTGATTCAAGGAAATTTTACAGCACCTCTTTTCTTTTTTTCCGGCGCGTACAGATGGGACTTTCGATTGTTAACATGAGTAGTAGAAATTCATTAGCACAAGCCTAATTTTATATCTGATTATATTTACCGAAATCAATTGCCCTAACATTTTTCTCTTAAAAAAATCAACACTTTTATTTTCTTATTAGTAATTTATTTTCAATCATCTTCTTAATCAATTATTCAAATAAAACTAAAAGAAATTAGTTTAATACTCAATAGACATCAATCTTCTTAGGAACGATACTCTACTCTCGTCTTAAATACTTAGAAATGATTGATGCACTTGCAAATTTGCAACATTAGTGTATCCTCTCGTAATTCATACCCATAGAGTACATGATCTTGTTGGCATCGTATGTACGATCTAAAAGTTCATTATCCTCAGGAAGTATATTCTTCAAGAGTTTGAGTAAAACTGTAAAACTCTTATCGTCCCACTTATTTTCGCTTTTAAATTATATAATCCCAATACTGCAAACAATTTAGTGAGCACAACATCATATAGAGATTCTTCTAAATTTTTTTTCAAGCTCTCGAATAAGTGTGGGAGATCCGTAAAATTTTCTTTGGCATCATGTATCATGTCTTCTAATTGATCACTCATTACAATCAACTTCTTCTCTTTCATCACATCTTCTATCATTTAAAAAATTGGTCATCACCTCTTGATGCACAGATAATTAATACGATTAGAATGGTCTCTTATTTCAACTGTAACTTTATCAAGACATATCTATCTTGTATAACTTTGATCAATTCCATTAATATTAAATGGTCTCTTATTTCAACTGTAACTTTATCAAGACATTCACATCTTATGCACAGATAATTAATACGATTAGAATTGTTAGCTGTAATACTCAACTTATTAAAATCTGGGTTAATATATTATCATTGGGTTAATAATATTTTTCATGAATTCTTATGAAATTTTTTAAAAATTTTTGTTTATGTGTTAAATGAATTTCAGTAATTTATTAATGGAAATCTGGAATGGATTTGAATTTTTTTAAATTATACAAATTAACTGATATGAGAAAACATTGATATCTATGTATGTTTATATACCAATATAAGTGGGTGTAATACTTGAATATAATAAATCTAGTTTATTCTGAATATTTCTAAATTATGGATTATACTGAAAAGGAGATCAATAATCGGTATATTACCGGATATTCTTTTGATGTTATTTATTAAATTATTATGAATAGCGAAATATGAAAAAATATATGAAAATACATGGATGTATATACTACATGAAATACTTGTATAAATACCAGGTATTGATATTTAATTCTAATTATATTTATATTAATGATTTGGGGAGATGAAGAAAGAAAAAGAAAAAAATATAAAATAAAATAAATGTGATTGATGAGGTATAGGGAGAATTGGGTGGTGGGGGGGGGGTAGGTGGGGACTAGGTGGGGGGAAAGAGTAAAATCTCTCTCCTTGGTTCATTCTCATTCTCTTATAGGGAGAATTGGGTGGGGGGGGGGGTAGGTGGGGACTAGGTGGGGGGAGAGAGATAAAATCTCTCTCCCTGGTTCATTCTCATTCTCTCATTCTCTCTCTTACATCTTCTCTCTCTTATGCGATGCAAGCCGGTGGCATGGCAGGCGGTGTCAAAGGCCTGGCGGCCAGCCGGTAGGGTGGGGGGAAGCAACATGCCCTCCCACCTCTCTCCCACTCTCCCCCCTCGTCTCTCTCTCTCTCTCTCTCTTTCTGTGTGTGGTGCTGGCGACCATGACGTCGAAGCCACGCTGGCAGGCGGCGCGGCGCCATAGTGTGAGGAGCAGCAGCAGCAACAACTATTGATGTTGCCTTTGTAGAGAAGAAGAAGATAGGGAGTTGGGTTTTTGGGTTTGGGTTTAACTGAAACCCGGCCCAACCCATTTGACTTAAAGAAGGTAAAATTTCAATTAGGCCATTGTGATTTACAATGTCTACAAAAAAACCCTATTTCATATCTAACATTTTTTGTATCTCGTAGGTATTCGGCGATACCTCAGCCATCCGGAGTTAGATTCAGATGATTCTAGAGCCGTTGGGTTCGTGAGGATGAGAGCTACGAGTTTATAGTATTAATATATGGTATTGGATGTACAAAAATTTATCAGATACCAGTGAGTGAAAGTCCTAACTCAAGTTATAATTATTTTCCCAATTAAGAAATAATTATTATTGAGAAACTATTAAAAATATTGATCCTATGGATCTAAGATATTATTAAAATAATGATTGTGATATTTATTGTTAAATGTGAATAAGTGTTGTGAAACTGAAATCTAATAGGATATCCCAAATAATAAATTGCGGATGTGTTATTACATATATGTGTGTAAACATAATACGGGAAAGATAACAAATCGTGATTTTGCTATTTATAATGCATGTAGTCATGACCATCAAGTGATTCTAGATGTATTAATATGGATGAACATAGATAAATATCAAATGAGTTATATGCTTGTAAGTTTCTGAATATGATGTATATGATTATGAGAATTTAACTAAATTAAGAACCAAATAATCAAGAACTGGGTTGTGATAGAAATTGTTAAGTATAAAATTTCAGTTGATACCATCTATCTGTCTTTAATAAATATTGATGTTACTTAACCTGAAATTGATAGGTGGGTATTAGGAGATTTGAAATCGAATACACATACTGGTACTAAACCAATTATCTAAATAGTAATTAAATTGTTGTCGATCGACGAAATCAGTAGTTACTAACTAATGTAGTTTTAATACAATAATCCTGAGAAGGTAATCAGTTTAGAGTAATTAACAATGAAATCTTGATAGGACTTTAACTCATCAGGTTAAAGTATTTCATATGAAATTAGTAGTCACTGCTTGTGATTTATGAATAATTAATGCTGATATGTTCGTCGTCAAATTGACTGAGCTTGGTTACAAAGATGGTCTCTATTATTACTTCCGAAGAACAACTCATAAGTAGTTTCATAGAATTAAGAATCTACATATCAATGTCTACCATTTTATGTTCTTTTAATGAGAAGAAAGAAATCTGATAAATCTATAAATGGATAAGAAATCAACACTTAACTGGGATTAAGTATTAATTAGCAACATAATCTGTGAACGAAAACTTAAGTAAATAATGATGTATAATGGTCGGAGAATCCATCCCCGATGCGGAGCTAATTTATATCACGATAACCATAATGACAGTATTGAACCCGTATCATGTTATAACTACCCAGTACATCGGAGACTTACGGATATCCATTTAGTTGATTAATCAGAGTATCAAAATTCTCGATAGTCTTGAGATTCATATCTCTATAATAATATCGATTATATCTAATCAGTTTTAGATAGATAATAACTTAGATGATTGGGTATTGGTGTTACGGATAAAAGATCGAGCGTCGTGTCAATGTAATTAGTAATCCAGTATTTGTAAGTGATATATGTATATAGAAGTAACATGACATAACTATGAAAGCTGACGGGTTGAGAACTTGATAGTTAATAATTGATGGATATACAGATTTATACATGTACATATTATATACATACATATACATACATGTGAGTTGATTTTACATATGAGTGTGGATGACGATTTGACTAGTAATTGTTTGAAATAAAGATAATTGTGAAATTAATAGCTATATAATCAGAAATGATAAAATTCGGTACGTATGAAACCAATGAAATATTAGTAATAAACTAATTTATCGGACAACAAAGTTCTTTGTGTGGTTTGAAATTAATAGTTAGAAAAAATTAACGATGGAACAAATGTTATAGAAGTCCATAGTGTTAAGAACCGTATTAGTGAAATCTGGGGTTGACCAGTAATATAGAAAATGTTGATAATTTATGTGATATCAGAATTGTTGTGTAATTATTAACTTGTATCAGAAGAAATGGGAAATTTCTGATTTATATAGGTCATAACCAATAGTCATTCTACCTGGTGATAAAAGAGGCAATTAATAATAGATTTTAGACGTGAATTAAATAATAAAAGATGAATAAGTAATACGATTAAAAAGATCGAATACTGGTTATATGAGTCAGAAGTTGACCAGTAAATTACTAAAACTATTAAGATGTATGCATATGTGTGTATTTGGTATCTCTTAGATACTGTAAGAATTTCTTGAAACTATAACAACGAAGTAAGAAGTGATATTGTATGAACTTGGCCGTGTGTGATGTATCGTTATGGATATGAATTGTGTCTTTGATAATAAATGTACATGTGCATGTTATATTTTAATTGTGTATGTGGTATATGTATATGTATTATCAGAGGAAGGGACAAGGTTGAACGGGAGATGATCAAAGGAGAGTATTGTATTATTTAATATCGGTGGAAGGGACCGGGTTGAACCGGAGATGATCAAAGGGGAGTATGTTATTTATATATTAGAGGAAGGGACCGAGTTAAACCAGAAGTGATCAAAGGAGAGTATTGGTATTATTTTTATTGAAGTATACTTGGCATAAATTTGATGTCTGGATTTTACTTGGTAAATTAAAAGCATGCATGAATATATATTTATGACATCTGATATATTGATGTGGTTGTTTGTGACGTCCATTATATGAATATATGCTTTTGACATCTTGCTATTGATGTGGTGCTTTTGACATCTGTTATATGCATATATGTTTATGACATCGAGTATATGGATGTGGTAGTTGTGTAATGTTTGTTATATGGATGTGGTTGTTTGTGATATTTAATATATGAATGTGGTTATTATGTGCTTCACTATATATGAACATACATTTATATTTGAATATTACCGTGAGTGGTATGTGATGTTCGTGTATCTTGCATCTTATATGTATATTGGAAGAACAAAAATGAATTATAAACCAACATAAAAGTAAGTAAGGTCTTATGTTCTAAGGGATGTGATTTGGACTGTTTCATATCTATAGGATTATTGATTGATATCTAGTAATATGATTGGGTGATCAGTGTATCACCAGATCTATGGATTTATATCTGGTCATATGAGTATGATTTTGTACCACCAAGTGTGATAGGTTTTAATCAAGAATATAATCTGATATGTATACAAAATAAATTCGATAATAAACTAAAATAACCTGAGGTAATCGAAATACATATAAATCTGAGAATATGTGGATTGTTTTCCGTAGAAATTGATTCGTGAGAAAACTTACAAAAGAATATGGAGGAGCAAAATTACAAGTATTTCTTTGCAGGAAGAAAATAACAAGTAGATCTTCTCTGAGATTTTTGAGAAAATGTGCCGGTGTGAGTCTGATCAGCGTGCGACCACTTTGTCCCATTGACGATGCGAGCGATCGATCTTCGAATGATACTGCTTGGGAATTCCTTCTCGCCTGGTTCCGAAGAATCCTTGAGAGGGTGGAAGATCTTAGGGTATTAGCACCCTGAATTGATCCTTGTAGGATTAGAGAAGTGATTCTCTGAATTCTTGAAAGCGAGAGAGTAGATCTCTTGTTGGCTTAAGCTTTGAAGCCACCAAAGAAGCTTATGCTCTTCAAAAGGCCTCTTGGACTTGAATTTCTTCAAGACCGTGAGCCTATTGTACTTGAATCTTTTCAAGACCCTGAGCCTAGCCTGCTAGTGGGCTATTTATAGGCTCAATAGGGAGTTATGATTCCCTTGATTGTCTCCTCTTAATGAAGGATCATGGGTGTAACTACCCATTAACTCTCCTTAATTGGCTCCTCTTAATGAGGGATCATGGGTGTAACTACCCATTAGTTCCCCTCAATTGACTCCTCTTAATGAGGGATCATGGGTGTAACTACCCATTAACCCCCCATTAACTTAGTGCACGGTTACTTTCCTCATGCGGAGCTAGCCTCTTCCGGAGAAGCTATCACGGAAGCTTCCGGTGAAGCTAGAATTAGCTTCAGGAGAAGCTATAAGTTAGCTCTCTGTGGAGCTATGAAGAGCTTCATGAGAAGCTATCAAGAAAGCTTCCGGCGAAGCTAGAATTAGCTTCCATTAAAGCTAGATTAGCTTCAGGCGAAGCTGTAAGTTAGCTCTCTGTGGAGGTATGAAGAGCTTCATGCGAAGCTATCAAGAAAGCTTCCAGGAAAGCTAGAATTAGCTTCCGGCGAAGCTAGAATTAGTTTCAAGTGAAGCTATAAGTTAGCTCTCTGTGGAGCAATGAAGAGCTTCATGAGAAGCTATCAAGAAAGCTTTCAGCGAAGATAGAATTAGCTTCAGGTGAAACTGTAAGTTAGCTCTCTGTGGAGCTATGAAGAGCTTCATGAGAAGCTATCAAGAAAGCTTCCGACGAAGCTAGAATTAGCTTCAGGCGAAGCTGTAAATTAGCTCTCTGTGGAGAGCTTCAAGGCGAATCTAGACAAACTTAGCCTCTTAGGCGAGGCTATCCCCTTGAGCTCATGTGATGTTGAGTGTTGAACTAACTCAGCATCTTAGGCCTGCTTAGGTCTCTTCAAAGACAACCTTGGCTTACTGTCTGCTTCACTGGATCAGTAGAGTCCAAGTCGCTGATTTGTCCCTCGGAGATGGGCAGAAAATGGTCGTCAGCTTGTCTGTGACTTGTCTTTTATAAATGTCGACAAGTTAGACATCGTTCAGACCGGTTGAAAAGCTATTCGAGATTTTGTCTTTTTTGAGTGTCAACAAGACCCCCTTCAAAGTTTTCGTAAATCCGCAATAGGATGGTTTGGATTTCGAAATACTTTAAATTACCTCGGGTGTTCAAAAGGGAAAGCATTCACCAAGTAGAATTCCCCAAAGAAATTAGAACTATAACTGATAATTATTCAGAGGTTAGGAACATGACAAAATCAGTTTTAGTATGAGAACTCACTAGGGACAAAGGGAAGCAGATCTAGGAATCCGCATGTTCAGAGGTTATGTGGACATAACACGTTAGGAATCGCTAGAAAAGAGAGTTCGCTGTTCAGAGGTGGTAAACTGGACATAACAACGAGAAGAGTCCCTACCGGACTGAAAAGTTAGATCTGGATATCCGTCAGTTTAGAAGTGACGAGCTGGACATAACTGATTAGGAATCACCAGACACGAAACTTTGTCGTCAAAGGTGACGAACTGGACATAACGATAAAGAAAGGTGAGATTGGATATTCATCGGTTCAGAGGTGACGTACTGGACATAACCGATTAGAATTATCAAACTCAGAATGTTTACTATTCAGAGGTGACAAATTGGACATAACAGTAAACAAAAAATGAAGACTTGGCTATCTATCAGTTCAGAGGTGATTGACTGGACATGGCCGATTAGAAATTACGAAACTCAGAATATTTACTGTTCAGAGGTGACGAATTGGACATAACAATAAACGAAAAGCGGAGACTAGGCTATCTGTCAGTTCAGAGATGATTATCTGGACATGACCAGTTTAGAAGCCTTCAAACTCGAAATTTTGTCATTCAGAGGTGACGAACTGACTGATGACAAAATGAAGGTGAATCCGATTTTAGGGACCCGTCTATTCAGAGGTGATAAATTGGACATGATAGACTAAGACACACTAAACTCTGAATCTAATGCTAGAGGTAGTCGCATTAACTTAGCAGCTAGCCCATTGAGACTGCAAGGGTGAATTGGATCTGGGCACCTATCGGTTCAGAGGTAATATGAACATGACCAACTAAGAGACATCAGGCTTATAATTCGCTGTTCAGAGGTAGTCATATTAACATGACAGCAAAAACTCCCGGTCCTGACGGGGAAGGAGAACCAAGTTATGGACTCGTCTGTTCAGAGGTGATGAACTGGACATGACAGTTAGAGTACCATAAAAGGGGAGGGATCTAGGCATCTGTCAGTTTAGAGGTAATTTGAAAATATCCGATTGGAAGTTGCCAGACTCAGAGCCCTGCCGTTCAGAGGCGGCGAACTGGACATAACGGCAAAGGAGTAGTCCCTACCGGACTGGAATATGAGACTTGGTTATCTGTCAGTTGAGAGGTACTATGGACATAACCGATTAAGAAACTATCAAGCTCAGGATTTTTACCATTCGAGGTGACAAGCTGGACATGACGGTAAAAGAAATAATTACAGTGGAGGAAATAGGATTTGATCATAAATTCTGTGAGAAAATTGGTACTGTTTTCGAATGCAATTTGAAAGAAATTATTAGAGGTGTATTGTTAACGTGACAACCAAGAGAGTCCATTGGGGACTTGAAAGGGAAATAATAGATTTTGAGGGGAGTCTACCAAAAACTCACTGGGGAGTTAATAAATGAATTCCATAAGAGATTATGTCAGATGTAATCATTAACGTGACAAAAAGAACTCTGTGGGGATTCGATAGGGAAGAGATTATTCCCTAAAAAGTTGTCAGAGGTAATCATTAACATAACAACCAAATCCCTTGCTGGGAAATTTGAAAGGAGATTTTGTCAGAAGTGATCGTGACAGCTTCTCCACTTGGGGTTTGTAAAGCAACTTGTCAGAGATGTGATGTTAACTTGACAAGAATTCATTTACTGTTAGAGATGTTTGAACATAACAGCAATTTGAGTGGACCTGTCATTCTATTGAAGAGAATAACAAGTGGAGTTTGCTCTGCTAAGGATATTAGAAAGATCTGTCGGGAAAAGTTTTACTGTCAGAGGCGTGAGCTTTAAGCATGACAGTTGTGATCTATTTTTAGGAAAATGAATACAGCCTTTTGTGGTCCTACATTTTAAGGACGAGAAATGGTAGGGGACTTTGGTGGAAAAGCGGGATCAGGTCCCTTAGGATTTTTAGCAAATCCTCAGCTATCAACAAATTTGGTATGCCTTTACCAACTACCGTTTGAGTTGCGCTAGCCATACTATTCCCCTCAGCATGATGAGTTGTTAAGGATTTTATATTGGACTTAGAAGCTAATATTTTCCTCTAGCCTTATTCACCGAAGGCATCAGATCGTGTCACATAAAGTGAACATTTCTGTATTCCACTGGTGACCTCTAAAATCTCGTTGGGGATTAAAGAGTTAAGTCTAAACTTCATGGGAAATTTGTCGGGTAGATCGACATTCCTCATGGAGCGTCACCTTTTATTCATCAAGACTCTGATTCTAAGCTGATCTTCGTGTCTAGATATGGAGTACAAACTTCACAGGAAATATATTGAGTAAGTCGAGATTCCTCGTGGAGTTTCACTTTTGTTCGTCATAATCAAGACTTTAGTCATAGCTGATCATCGAATCTGAACATGAATGTGAAAACATTAGAAAGGTCCTGCAAGGATGCATCACGAACCTTCTTCGATGATTTCGGCTCATTCAAAATCATTGTGAAGCTAAATTGATTTGTCGAAAGAAGAATGCATAGATAATTGAAATTGATTCCATCTGTGAAAAGGGACTCCTAGAGGAGATAAAACAGTCAGACGAGTCTGACTTGATGATCAGAGGTGTAATATTAACATGATCATGTATAGTACTTCTTTGATCAGAGGTATATGTTAACGTGATCATGGATAGCACTTGTCGTTGATTGGCATTAAGAGCGTGTTACCGTTTGGATTCGCTAGGCGATAAGCTCCACTCGAGTAGACTGCCTCTACTACGAAAGGTTATCCTCATTTGGTTGGTGGAATGACATATTCTAACCCCTGCGTGTTTCCCGATGTCGTTGGCTGTTGTGTCTCGCCGGGGTCTAGTTGTACTGTCGCAAGTTATTTGTCAGACCTAGTGCCTGTCGGCTATCAAATAGCGGTTGAGACGGTTGTCTCCTCTTCAGAGCTGCTGAGAGGAGTTGCTGGTGCGGTGTCATCTGCTGCGAGAGACATTGCAAGACTTACCTTTAGATTTGGACTGACTTGAATCCCATTACTTTAGCTATTTATGGGATAAGGTCCATGGCTTTTGGAAGTAGAGTTGACTACCTCCATACTCCCTTTCAGGATAGGAGTTAGGCAGTGGCCTTTTTATGTTCTGACTTCAGAGTCAAAGCACCTGCTTCGATCAGTGCTTAGATTTTGTCTTTAAGAACATTGCACCTACAAGTAGGATGATGAACCATCCTATGAAAAAGATAATAGTTGGGATCATTCATTCGTCCCACTTTGTCTGGGCGTCTAATCTCTGGCAACTTGAGCTTGTTGCCTTTGTTGAGCAAGTGGAAAAGTGTCACCACATGCTCATCTTTGAAGGAGTATTGTCTCTGATTCTCCGAAATCCTGTTGGAGTTACCTTTTTTTGATCGAGTTCCTCCATATACTTTCAATACTGATGTATCAGAAGATTCAGCCGTATCATAGCTTTTGTTGTTGATTCCCCACCTACTTTTGAGGGTCTCAAACTTTTTAGCTGATTTTCACCTATCTCAGCTTGTACAATAAGCTCCTTCTAAGTGTGGGCTTTGACGGTGCCCATGCAAACTTCCACTTTGTCAAGAAAGTTATGCCTACACGTCTGAAGCAACATAGACAAAAGCATACCTGCAGGGTACATGAGAGAAAGGTTGCGAAATCTCTCTATGTAATCCCGTACAGATTCTCCTTCTTTCTGGACTGCCGAAAGGAGCATGTCTATGGTCACCTCGGTATCATCCTCATAGAATCGGGAGAGGAATCGGGTTTTCAAGTCGAGCTAGGAATTGATAGAGTTTATAGGGAGACTCCTAAACTAATCAAAGGTTACCCCCTTGAGGGTCCCAATGAACAGTTTGGCCATGATAACATCATTACCTACTACATTACCGGTTTGCGATCGGAAGTAGTAAATGTGCTGATTTGGCGAGTTCTTGCCATTATACGAGTGCAACATTGGTGGCTTAAACTTTGACGGATATGGGACTGAATCCCATTCCAAGGGGTAAGGACGAACCGCCCCTACTTTCTTCAGTTCATCCCTTTAAGAACTTCTGCATCCATAGAAGAACTTTCTTTTAACTTCTCAGTCTTAGGTTGCTCTTCATCATCGAACCATTAGAATTGGTATTTTAATGGTTTTGGCAACATAGCTTCTGAGAAAGAAGGTTGTCCATAATTATAGGGTATTGTACCTTGAAAGGCATCCTTTTGTTCGACCAGAATCTGACCTAAGTCGGGGCTATAGTCCGGCCCTGGAGAACTGAATGAGGGAGTGAGAACCCCCTGTTTCCTTCTTTGAGATCATAGTAGATCCCTTCCTTTGCTTATCATGTTGAAGGAGGCAGCTGTGAAGTTAGACACCTTCACAGTCTTCTTCTTTCGAGACTTGAGTTTCTCAGAAGTTTGAACTGACAGCCGATTGAACATTGATTGCTGGCTTGGAGGAGAAGTTGTGGGGATTAGTCCCAAATAACAGTTGATGGAATGTACCATCACAGTTTGATACCCCGCTTGTCCGCACTGGGATGGGAGATGTGAACTAGCTCTTTAGAGTGGAGTTTCCACTTGTTGCTCAGATAATCCTACAAGTCTGCGTTACCTGGGTCCAACTGATCCAACACGAAGACTCGAGAAAATTGGATGTTAGCCTGCTTGGGTTGAGAAGCCCTGGGCTTAGCCGTGAAGACTTTCTTTTGGGCTATAGGCGAAGCTAGGATAGCTTCCCCTGAAAGAGTAGCTTCGCAAGGTAAAGCTACTATTTTAGCTCTGCCTTTGAAGGCGAGCTTAGCTCTATTACGCGGAGTTCTTCCTGTGAGCGAGGCTGAAATAGCCTCATTGTTAGCACTCAGTGGTGCTTCATTTTTAACTTCGCAGCTAAGGTCTTTAGCACTTAGTGCTTTGGTTTTGTCGCCATCGGCGAGCCTAGCACTGCCCAATAGTGCTGATGATGTAAGTGGGGCTGCAATAGCCTCGCTGTTAGCACAAAGTGCTTTAACCCTAGCCTCACGTGACCGACGTGGCTTAACTCTGTGAAGAACTGAAATAGTCTTGCAGTCAGAGACTATTTTAGCTTCGTAGGAAGCTGAATCAAGAGATCTATCTCTAGCCTTGTATGGTACTACAGCTTTTGTAATCCACATAGCCTTAGCAGAGACTGTTTTAGGTTCACAAGGAACCTTTATAGCTTCGCGCACAATGTTAACATGTTGGCGCGGGGCAATATTAGTCTCTGCTGAGACTGTGCTAGACTCGTATAGAATCTGTTTAGCTTCACTTGAGACTGAATAGGCTTGTAGAGCGCCTTATTTGTCTCAACAGAGACTTGCTTCCAAGAGTTAGCCAAAGGGCCTCTAGCTACACTGTCCTCCTTGCGCACATATAGGAGACTTGTGCTACCCCCAGAAAGAAGTTGTTCGAACTTCTCTTGGTCAAAGTGAATGACCAATGTCTCAGCAATAGACCTGAAGGTCTGATCGTCGCATTGCG
The DNA here is from genome assembly GCA_038442645.1 of Agave tequilana. Taxonomy (NCBI): domain Eukaryota; kingdom Viridiplantae; phylum Streptophyta; class Magnoliopsida; order Asparagales; family Asparagaceae; genus Agave; species Agave tequilana. The sequence continues at coordinate 27,243 of JAVJIF010029577.1, read as the reverse complement.
ATACTTGATTCTCAACAGTGGAGAATACCTTCCCTAGCGGAGTCGCCATCTTGTTTTTCGTAGAAAATTGATTCATAGGAAAACTAAAAAAAGAATATGGAGGAACGAAATTATAAGTATTTCTTTGCAGGAAGAAAATTACAGGTAGATCTTCTCTGAGATTTCTGAGAAAATGTGCCAGTGGGAGTCTGATCAACGTACGATCACTTTGTCCCGTTGAAGATGCGAACGATCGATCTTCAAATGATACAGCTTGGAAATTCCTTCTCGCCTGGTTCCGAAGAATCCTTGAGAGGGAGGAAGATCTTAGGGTATTAGCACCCTGAATTGATTCTTGTAGGATTAGAGATGTGATTCTCTGAACTCTTGGAAGCGTGAGAGTAGATCTCTTGTTGGCTTAAGCTTTGAAGCCACCAAAGAAGCTTATGCTCTTCAAAAAACCTCTTGGACTTAAATTTCTTCAAGATCGTGAGCCTATTGGACTTGAATTTTTTCAAGACCCTGAGCCTAGCCTACTAGTGGGCTATTTATAGGCTCAATAAGGAGTTATGATTCCCTTGATTGTCTCCTCTTAATGAGGGATCATGGGTGTAACTACCCATTAACTCTCCTTAATTGGCTCCTCTTAATGAGAGATCATGGATGTAACTATCCATTAACTCCCTCCACTACCTTAGTGGGGCAGTTACTTTCCTCATTGGGAGCTAGCCTCTTCCGGAGAAGCTATCAAGGAAGCTTCTGGCGAAGCTAGATTAGCTTCAGGAGAAGCTGTAAGTTAGCTCTCTGTGGAGCTAGGAAGAGCTTCATGAGAAGCTATCAAGAAAGCTTCCGGCGAAACCAGATTAGCTTCAGGCGAAACTGTAAGTTAGCTCTCGTGAAGCTATGAAGAGCTTCATGTGAAGCTATCAAGAAAACTTCCGGCGAAGCTAGAATTAACTTCCGGCGAAGTTAGAATTAGCTTCAAGCGAAGCTGTAAGTTAGCTTTCTATGGAGCTATGAAGAGCTTCATGAGAAGCTATCAAGAAAGATTCCGGCGAAGCTAGAATTAGCTTTAGGTGAAGCTGTAAGTTAGCTCTCTGTGGAGCTATGAAGGGCTTCATGAGAAGATATCAAGAAAGCTTCCGGCAAAGTTAGAATTAGCTTCAGGCGAAGCTGTAAATTAGCTCTCTATGGAGAGCTTCAAGGCGAATCTAGACAAACTTAGCCTCTCAGGCGAGGCTATCCCCTTGAGCTCATGTGAGTTGAGTGTTGAACTAACTCAGCATCTTAGGCCTGCTTAGGTCTCTTCAAAGGTAACATTGGCTTACTGTCTGCTTCACTGGATCAGTAGAGTTCAAGTCGCTGATTTGTGAAAGTACACCTAGAGGGGGTGAATAGGTATAAGGCTAATCTAGTGATAAATGATGCGGAATTAAAAATTAAATGCAACACACTTAGTGTAACCAAAGAGTGTAGCCGAATTCCCAATGAAGGGCTCTAGACTATCTCCTCTAAATTCCTCTAAATAAGAGTTGAGGTGCTATGTAAAGCTCTCTTGGTTTAACACAACTATGATAAACAATCAAACCCAAGCATATATATGATATGAACAATATAATGCAATGCTCAATATAAGAGAGAAAGTTTAGAGATAGTGGATCTAACACAAACACTAAGATATGTTTCGAAGTTTGAGCTACTATTCTACGTCCCTGCCTTCACACAGAAGGATTTCCACTATATCGTCCACACAAGACTTCCTACACAGGGAACCTCCACTGAGGATTTAGGTAATACAAACGGAAGTAAACAACTCTCTCCAACAATACAACCTCTACACAAGAGGCAAAGCTTAACACAAATCACCTCTATACTTAGAGGGATGGGCACTTAGCCAAACAAGATCAACCTCTCACTAGAGGGATAAGGTTCAAAGCCAACAACACCACAATCACCTCTACACTTAGAGGGATATCACCACAACCAACCATAACCTCCGCAATCACCTCTCACTAGAGGGATACCAACAAATACAAGGAAGGTTACATTACTTGGTGGTCTCACTAACCACAAACAAATTTTCTCAATAAAAACAAGATCCTAATAGATAGGATAGATAGATAGCTCAAGTGTGAGAAAATAAAGAGTTTGGAAATCAAAATCACAAAGAAAAATACTTGAGAAAAATGCTAGATAAAGATGGAAAAGAAGATCAAACCCAATATCCCAAATACTCTAACTTTCTTTGATTTTTCCAACCCTTTAAAAACAACTAAAAGATAAATCTTTTAAACCTAAAAACTCTTTTAAAACTTGTGGCTAAAACACTTAAGAAGATGAGAAAATTTGTTCTTGAAATTATTGTGTAAAACAGCCAAAAGGAATGGGTATATATAGCCTAAAATAAATTATGCCCGTTGGCAACAGCAAAGGGTAATTTTGCCCTTCCGGTCAACCGGGCGATCGACCGGCCGGTCGACCGGGACATAGAAACAGAGAGCAGAGCTCTCTGTCGGTCGATCGGGAGGTCGACCGGGGCCATTTCCAGAGAGCAGAAGCTCTCTGGCGGTCGACCGGCCTAGTCGACCGGCCTTCCAGCCAAAATAACCGTGTACGTTTGTGCACGTCGGTCGACCGGACGGTCGACCGGCAGAAGGATTGGTCAAACTTTTTTAGGGATTAAAACTTAGGTATTTTAACTTCCATAAAATCCAATAAATTTGCATAAATTCCACAAAAATAAGGTCTTATATTATCTTTAAAATACAAATATGTGTGATAAACAATTTGAACCATTTTTCTGATATTGAAATTTGGCTTAAATACAAAATCGGTATTTATCAAAAACCAAACTTTGAAATGAAAATCTGATTTTTCCAAAGCACATGTAAATACAAAAATATGATATTGAAACAACTTTGAAGCATATTATATATGAATAGAATCCAATATATAGATAAAGATTTATATCTATGTTTTTGATATTGAAATCCAATATCGGTTAAACTGAAAACAAAAATCAAATAAACTTTAAACTTGTGTATGTATGTGAACTTGAGCATATCAACATTATCTAATCTTTACATAAGATCTAAACAATCTAAACTAAACAAATCTAGGTCTTCTTGTAGAACTCCTTCTCCAAGTTGACTCGATCCAAACACGATCCACCAAGCTTGACTCCAACCGAGTACTAGATGCGATCTTGATGCTCGAGCTCTTGAATCAACATATGAAAGCTCCAAAACTCTTTTGTTGAAGCTAATCACCTGATATCTGAAACTAAATATCACAAGATTATTAGTAAACTATAACTACATGAGTTAATCATCATCAAAACTAGAGTGAAGGGCCTCTAGACCAACAATCTCCCCTTTTTGATGATGACAAAACTCATGGAGTTGTATACGCATGGATTAAAGTTAAGCTTCATAGAAGCTCCCCCTTAACTCATGCATAGCAATAAACATAAAGATATGTAATGAATTCTCAACACAAACATGATAATACATATATGCTCGATACCAATTGTAAAATAAATATGCATATATGATAACAACATGCATATAAAACTCAAAAGCATTCTCCGAATCTCTCTCCCCCTTTTTGTCAATCATCAACAAAGGAGTGAAAACAAATCAAACAATAAAGATATATATGCGATATATATTCATGAAGAGGAGAGTCGTTAAGTTAACTCCCCCTGCATATATGCATTTACATGAAGCATAATATACAATGTATAAAAGGAGATGTGAAGCTCCTACTATACACGTGAACTACATACCAAAGAAAGGTCAATCACTTCAATATGAAATATACTCAACATGAATCTATATATAGAGAGAAGATGTTAAGCTTCACTTGCATATAAGCAATACAAATCAAAACATTATGATTCATTAGAAAAATATATCAATCTAGAATGAAGGTATACATCGAAACATCATGATACCAATTTATGATACCAATTGAAAATAAACAAAATATTTTGAAGATACCAATTGAAAGTAAACAAAAATTCTAAGATACTAAAAATACCAATGTGAAAATATCTTGATATCAATTTAAAAAAAATCTTGTAAATTTTGATACCAATAGAAAATGATACATTGTATGTTTTTTATACCAATTGAAAAATATATATATATATATATATATATATATATATATATATATATATATATATATATATATATATATATATATATATATATATATATATATATATATATATATATATATATATAGAAAATCTTGATACCAATTGAAAGTAACAATCAATTTCAAAGTAACTTGATATAAAAAAAATGTCTTGTAAGTTTTTGATACCAAGTGAAAGTAAAAACCAAATTGATTTTGGTAAACATAACTCATATCAATATAGATACTAATTTAAAATGAAATATGATATCAATATTGAAAATGTTAGCATATACCAAAATAAAGTATTTTTCATCATAAAGAACGGGAGTAAGATATTAATTGAAAATAAAATCTATTGAAAGATACCATTTGAAAGATAAAACATGAATTTTCTCCCCCTTTATGAAATACCAATAAAAATAATGCATAAGCTTATATAAGATACTAATTGAAGAATAATTGACATTAAAGAGTAAATCAAACTTAGCATAAACATAATTTGTGCTTTAAGATGTAAAGATATAGTAAGCACAATCAAATCACATATATATGTATGAAAATGTAAATACCACTCGAAATTGATACTATTTGAAGTTTGAAACATACATATATAGAAAAACAAAATATGAGTATACAAACATGAAATATCAATTGAGATACCAATTGAAAATACAATGAGAATCTAGTGTATAACTCATAATAGTCTCCCTTTCATGCACATGTTAAAAAGATTTTCAATTAGGCTCATAAGGCATGGTCGCCCATCCGTCCGCCCTTCAATGAAATGGGGTTTCAAAAATAGAATTTGAAAATAATTTTGACAAGTTTGAAAACTCTTCTAAAATGAAGAAATACGCAACTAGTTTTATGATAAACCAGAAAACTAGTACGAAATCCTTCAAGTAAAGAATAAAATAAGAATATATTTCATGAAACATGTAAGTCACACGATCATCGACATTCAAGGTCTATAAAGCACATATAATACTCATGAAAAAAAGTCATGAGAAAACATCTAGTAATGTGAGTGTAAAAGAATGATGTGAAAAGCATAATCATGAGAATAGAATATAAAGCTCAAAAAAATTCCTTTATAAGCATGAAAAATATGAAAATTTAATTTTCACAAAATAATACTAACTCCAAGGCATATATATGTCTTGTCTAAATCTAAAGGTATATATACACATCCCTAAATACAAATGAGTCCATAATAAAAATTTGCATGAAAAGCATATGACTCAAGGGTATACATGTATATCCAAAGTTTTAAAAACATATACATGAAGTTAAATATATGAAAACATGTACAAAATGGGAATACAAGTTTGAAATGCATGAGTCATCAAAACTAGGCTATACTAGTATATCTAATGGGTACAAATGAGCAATTTAAGTACAAACATATAATAGTCAATTTGTGGCTCACTAGTTATACAAGTATATGCACAAGTTTAATGAAAATTACATCTAAACATGTAATCAAAGCATGAAGTAAAAAACAAAATATAAACTAATATGATCATTGGGCTAAATGCACATGTTTAGAGTTATGATATACACAATAGTTAAACTATAGTGAGAACACAAAATATGGATCCATATGAACATGGGTGTATAGATTGGAGTTCATTTTTGCATCATTTTACACCACCTCACCATACTTTATGCTAATAAAAATGGGATTTTTATTGCTTTTTTCTTTTATTTTTTGGGTCCATTTTTTAATAGAGAGGAAGGCCCAAAGCTTGAGATTTTTAAGGAATTAAAGGCATTTCTAGGAGCCCACAAACATGAAGCCCAATTCTGGAACGATCCAGAGTATATTCTCCAACTTCTAGAAGCTCCAGTTGGGCACACGTAGCCCAATAGAATGTCAGAGAATTCATTGGCACAACGGCCAAGATGCTGTCGCGAAAACGCGGCCCTAGCCGCAGATCCGTGGCATTTCCTTGGCCATTGATCAAGCGTTTAATCCTACAACTGTGGTGGGACATGATCTTCTCCTGAAGCCTATAAATGATAAGGCCTCTGTAAAAAAAAGTAAAGAGAATAGCATTTTCTTTAGAAAAATTGTTAGGATTTTTTAAGCTCTCTTTAGTTTTCTTGTGTAATTTTCATTTTCTCCTTCTAGATCTAGAAAAGAGAGAGTGAGGGTGAGAGATCTCTGTAATTGAAGAAGTGACAACTCAGTATAAGGGCTCAAGCTTTCTTTCCTCAAGTCTTTTCTTGTTCTATTGCATTACTTTCAAGTTCTTACTTTCTTGCATTTTCTTTCTACCATGTATTCTTGCTTGTTCTTATTTTCTATGGCTAACTAACTCACTAACATGACTAACTAACTTCTAACACTACTAACTACTAACTCTTGGATGGTTTCTAACTCATATGAATTGTTGGATATTTTTATTTCTAAGTCTTGTAATTTACAAGTCTTTTACTTCCAATAATGATGAGTAGTGTTTCAATTCTAGTGAATGCTTTGTATCACCTCCATATGATTCATTTGTGCCTCATTTAGAGCCTTGTCTCTTGAACAAGTGCCTTGATGGAACATGAAGATGGATCACTTTAGTATGCTAACTCCTATTGTATAAAGTTTCTTATTTCATGCTAGCTTATTACAGCTTTGATGGACTAATGAATCTTACATTCTTTTTTACCATACCTAAGTGTGAATACCTATGTTCCATTATTGAGAATCTATTAGGAGCCAATGATCCAAGGAGGCCACCTAGTCAAGCCTCGATGAGAACACAATTTCAATTTGGAACAACATTGATTTGACAAAGCAAGATGTACTATTGCTAATGAATCTACATGAGGCATGAATCACCCAACGAGCTTAGTAAGTTAGTAGTGTAGAATGTTAGTTAGTCATGCCTCTCTTAATTGAATTTCAAAACTCTTTTCTACAAACTTTCTTTTTTCCAACATCACCGTTTTTCTATACTGTTTTTCATTCCGGTTTCCATTCCGTTTTCCTTTTCTTAACAAACTCTACAAAATTCTTCACTCTCTTTCTACCTTATTTTGTTTTTCTATTTTTAAACAAAGAAGATCTTTAATTTTTCTTTCAAAAACTTCAACATAAAAACTGTGAACGCTTCCATCGGTAGTCCTCCCTACAGATACGACCCGTTATAGCTTGTGTTATGAACGGTGATTCGAAGGAGTAAAGTAAATCTTTACATATTCAAAGTTTGATAATCAGTACACGGACCTAAACGGTTTACTCTAAACTTTACTCAACTCAATTCCTCCATTCGAACATGTATCTCAATTACTATACGTATATGTTACAAGTCTAATTTATTATGACATTTAACATAATAATCATAAAACACCAAAACATGCTAAAAATCAATAATATGAAAGCATGAAAACTAAATGGGAGTTAGAGATTGTTACCAAAACCAATAGGGCTAATCTCTAAATCTCCAAACCATGGTGGTCCTCCCACCAAACTCTCCTTAAAAGTGATGCATTCATAATTGTCACCGTTTAGCTCGGAACACATTCACCTCAAGGCACCAACACCTCTCACATCATGTGAGAGCCCACACCTACATCAAATAAAATAGGAGTAGCTTTTGGTACCCATACCTTATGAAATACACCTAGAGGGGGGTGAATAGGTGTAAGGCTAATCTATAATGCGGAATTAAAAACAAAATGCAACACACTTAGTGTAACCAAAGAGTGTAGCCGAATTCTCGGTGAAGGGATCTGGACTAACTCTTCTAAATTCCTCTAAATAAGAGTTGAGGTGCTATATGTAGCTCTCTTGGTTAAACACAAGTATGGCTCACAAACAAACACAAGCATATAAGATATGAATGATATGATACAATGCACAATGTAAGAGAGAGAGAGAGTTAGAGAAAGTGGATCAAACGCAAACACAAAGATATGTTTTGAGGTTCGAGCACCCAGCTCTACGTCCCAGCCTTCACACAGAAGGATTTCCACTATAGGTCCACACAGGACTTCCCACACAGGGAACCTCTACTGAGGATTTGGGCAAATATAACTTAGGAGTACACAACTCCTTTCTCAACTAATACAACCTCTCACTAGAGGCAAGGCACAAAATAAATCACCTCTACGGTTAGAGGGATGGGCACTTAGCTAAAACTATCAACCTCACACTTGAGGGATAAGGCTCAAAGCCACACAACCACAATCACCTCACACTTGAGGGATTCCAACACAACCTCCACAATCACCTCTACACAAGAGGGATATCAACAATCTCAAATGAAAGAGGTTTACAACATTAGGTGATCACAAAAGACCACAAACTAATTCTTTCTCACAAAACAATGATCCTATAGATAGGATGATATGATAGCTCAAGTGTGAGAATATAAAGAGTTTGGAAAACAAAAACACAAAGAAAAATATTTGAAAAAACAACTAGAATAAGATTAAAATGAAGATAAAAACCAATATCCCAAATATCCTATTTTTATTTGATTTTTTCAACCCTTTTAAAACAAATAAAGATGAAACCTTTTAGCTCTAAAACTCTTTAAACTTGTATTTAAACACTAGAAAGAATGAGAATTTTGCTCTTGAAAAACTTAAAGAAAACTAGCTCAAATGTGGGGTATTTATAACCCCACAAAATTCTGCCCGTTGGCAGCCAAGAAAGGGCAATTCAGCCCTTCCGGTCGACCGGGCAGTCGACCGGCCAACGGTTAAATTTATGACCGTTGAGCCCACTGGTCAACCGCGCAGTCGATCGGGCCTGGATCTAGAGCGCAACGGCTCTCTGGTCGGTCGATCGCTCGGTCGACCGGAGCTGGATACAGAGAGTAAAGCTCTTGCCGGTCAACCGGGCGGTCGACCGGGGCCATTCCAGAGAGCAGAAGCTCTATGGCGGTCGATCGACCCGGTCGAATGGCCTCCAGCCAAAGGCTTTGTGCATGTCTGTGCACATCGGTTGACTGGACCGGTCGACCGACTTCTTCCGCGGTCGAACGTCCGGTCGACCGACAGAACAGCCAGGTCAAACTTATAGGGATTGAAAACTTATCTTTTTGCCTTCTAAAAAATCCCATAAAATATACATAAATTTTACAAAAAATCAGTTCTTATTAGATCTTTAAAATACAAATATGTGTGACAAAGATTCAACACATATAACAAGCAATTTGAACCATTTTTGTGTTCTTGAAAATTTGCCTTAAACCAAAAATTGTATTTTTCAAAACTTGATTTTTTTTTTAAATGGAAATCCGATTTTTCCAAAACACATGTAAATACAAAAACATGATATTTAAACAACTTTGAAGCATATTGTGTATGGATAGAATCCAATATACATGTAAAGAATTATATCTATGTTTTTGACATGAAATCTAAAAATAAGTTTTGTTTAAACACAAAACTCTAAACTCATGAAATAGACTATCAAAATAAGTTTTTCTAAGTATGTGAAGCATAGATGTATATATATCAAATCTAATATACATTAAACCATGTAAACTTGTTTTTGATTCTATCTATCCATGAAAACCATATATTTGGACTAGAAATTCAAAATCGGCAAAACCGAAAACAAACATGAAACTTTAAACTTGTGTGTATTGTGAACTTGAGCATGCCAACACTATCTACCTTTACACAAGATCTAAACAGTCTTAAATTAAACAAACTGAGGTCTTCTTGTAGAACTCATTCTCCAAGTCGACTCGATCCAAACGCGATCCAACGAGCTTTACTCCATCCGAGTGCTAGATGCGATCTTGATGCCCGAGCTCTTGAATCAACATGTGAAAGCTCCAAAATATCTTTGTTGAAGCTAATCACCTACTAATATCTTGATCAAATATTTGAAACTAAATATAACAAGATTATTAGTAAACTATTACTACATGAGTTAATCATCATCAAAACTAGAGTGAAGGGTTTCTGGGCCAACAATCTCTCCCTTTTTGATGATGACAAAACTCATGGAGTTATATATGCATGGATTAACATTAAGCTTCATAGAAGCTCCTCCTTAACTCATGCATAGCAATAAACAGTAAAGATATTCAATGAATGCTCAACATAAATATGCATAAACATGATATTTGATACCAATGAAATAAATATGCTCTTGATACCAATTTTAAAATAAAAATGTTCTTAAAAAATTTTGCTTTTGATACCAACAAATGCTCTTAATACCAACAAAAGATGCTCTTGATACCAATGGTAAGAGATAACAAATTTAAACAAACATGCATGTAAACAAACATGTATATATCAAACTCCAAAATATCTCTCCCCCTTTTGTCAATTCATCAAAAAAAAGGTATAAACAATAAAGGACATAAATAATATTTTTCTTCCTTCCATAAATCAAAAAATAAAGGTATATATTCTATATACATTCATGAAGAGGAGAGACGTGAAGTTAACTCCTCCTGCATACATGCATTTATATGAAAAGAGACGACTAAACCCTAACCACAAAAGCATAATATGCAATATTAAAAGGAGAGTGAAACTCCTACTACATACGTGTACTACATACCAAAGAAAGGTCAATAACTTCAATATGACATACATTCAATATGAATCTATATATAGAGAAGATGTTAAGCTTTCCTTGCATATAAGCAATACAAATTAAAATATTATGATACCAATTGAAAAATATATCAATTTAGTATGAAGGTATACATTGAAACATCATGATACCAAATGAAAATAAACAAAACATTTTGAAGAAACTAACAAAATTTTGATATCAATTGAAAGATATAAACATATAGGAAATCTTGATACCAATTGTAAAATTAGTACCAATTGAAAATATTTTACACTTTTGATACTGATTGAAAAACATAAACCAATCTTTGGTTAAACACTAAAATCATTTTGTAATAGAGATACCAAATAGAAGATAATGTCAATTTAATATTCTTGATACCAATATTGAAAATGAAATATGTACCAATTGAAAATAATTTTCATTAGGAGAATAGGAAATGAAAACTAAGATATCATTTTTTCAACATAAAGAGTGGGAGTAAGATACCAATTGTAAACAAAACCGATTGAAAGGTAAAACATGAATTTTCTCCCCCTTTATGAAATACTAATAAAAATGGTGCATAAGCTTGTATAATATACTAATTGAAAAATAATTGTCATAAAGGACCAAATCAAGCTTAGTATATCAAAATTTGTGCTAAAAAATATAGAGATATAGTAAGTACAATCAAAACACATATATATGTATGAAAAATTAAATGCCAATCGAAATTAATACTATATGAAGTTGAAGCATACATATATCAAAACAAATATGAGTATATAAAATAGATATCAATTGTGATACTAATTGAAAACTCAATGAGAATCAAGTGTATAACTCATACCTTCTACCCTATCATGCACTTGTTTAAAAAGATTTTCAATTAAGCTCACAAGGCATGGTCGCCCATCCAACCACCCTTTAAAGGGTAGGAGTTTTCAAAAATAAGTTTGAAAATAGATTTAGCATATTTGAAAACTCTACCAAAATGAAGAATACGAAATAGTTTAAAATCGTTTGAAATAACTAGTATAGATTCTTCAAAACATGAAACCAAGTCATATAATTCATGAAGCATGCATTCAACACAAAATTGACACTCAAAACATAGAAAGCTTAACAAAGTACTAATAAACCAATGTAATGAGTAAATATAATTAAAGTGAGTGTACAAGAGTCATGTGAAAAGTATAATCATAAATATAGGAAATGAACCTCATATGAAGTTCCTTCTTAAGAACATGAAAATCATCAAAATTTAATTTTTATCAAAACGATGATACTAACTTCATGGCATATGTATGTTTTGTCTAAACAAAAGGCATACATACATATCCAAATACAATTGAGTTTATAAAGATATTTTACATGAAAGGTAAATGACTCAAGGTTATACATGAATATTCAATAGTTTTGGCAAAATTAATATATACATGAAGCTAAAACATATCATCATGAAAAATATGTCCAAAAATAGGGAATAAAGTCAAAATGCATGAATCATCAAAACTGGGCTATACTAGTACATCTAATGGGTACAAATGAGCAATCAAGCACAACATATAATAATCCATTTGTGGCTCACTTGTTGTACAAGTGTATACACAAGTTTTAATGAAGGTTACATTTAAACATGTAATCAAAACATGAAGTGCAAAATCCCCAATATGATCATTATGTAAATGCACATGTCACAGATTTATGATATACACAATAGTTAAACTAAAGTGAGAACACAAAAGTATAAGTCCATATAAACATGTGTGTATCTCCAATACTAATCATGTATGTCACAAGTCTAATTATCATGGCATATGGCATAATGATCATTAAAACATGACATGCTAAAAATACATAATATGAAAGCATGTAAATATAAAAGAGGAGTAAGAGATCGTTACCAAAACCACGAGGGTAACTCTATGTCTCCAAATCATGGTGGTCCTTCCACCAAACTCCCCTTGAAAGTGATGCATCTAAAATAGTCACCGTTAAGCTCGGAACGCATCACCTCAAGGCACCATCACTCTTACGTCAATTGAGAGCCCACACCTACATCAAATAAAATAGGAGTAGTCTTTGGTGCCCATACTCTTTTGAGTCCATGAGGGTTAGCTCCTTTCCTACCCAAATAAACATATTTGCTAAATTTACATCATGTACTTTATCATAACAAAATTTAGCAAGGTGGCCCTTACGCCCACAATGTGTACAAGTGTACACATGAGCATACTTTGTGTTGTGTGTATGAGAGCATGTGTATGCCATGGTTTGTGTGCATGCATATTTGAAACTTGTTTCTTTCGAAACATGGATTCCAACCGTGTGTGATTCATGGCACATTGGCTCAAAGTGGAGCCCAAACAATCAACATTCTTCTTTAAAATATTTATATCATTTTCAATATTTGAAGAAGAGGTGGTGCGTGCAATAGAAACACTAGAATGTGAAGCTACACTAGCATGGCAAACATGTGAGTCAATATTATTTTTCAAAGTAACATTTTTCTTAGAAACCAAATCCAATTCATTTAAAATAGAAATAATTTTGTTTTTCAAAGATTCATTTTCTTTTATAACAAAATCAAGTTTTGAAGATAGAACTTCATTTTTCTTCAAAATAATTTCACTATCATTTCTATTTTTCAAAATTTCATTTTCTTTTAGGGCAAGGTTAAGTTGGGATTTAAGTGAGTCACGTTCACTTAAAATCTCATCCCTCTCTTGCAAAACGATCTCAAGTCTAGAAGACAAATTTTTATTTTTCTTTATTTAATCTAAAACTTTTCTTTTTCAAAAGTTGGTATTTTTCTACCAATTTTTCACACACAATAGATAGTTCTTCATTAATATATTGACATCAAGTTAATCATTACTAGAAGAACTAGCATCATCATCATCTAATTGAGCATCCGAGTTTACCTCAAGGGAGTCATTCCTTGGACCATGTAGCAATGTTACTCGAATTTCCACTAGATTCCTCCTCCACACTATTTGGCGTTTGAAGCTTTGGAGAGGTCAAAGTGTTCCACGCTGCAAAAGCGGAATCACAATGAGAAGCCATAGAAATATAATCTTTACTTAGAGTGCTTCTAAGTGCCATTAGGGCTTGTACATTGGTCTCTATATGCTTGCTATTATCAAGATAAGATTTCTTGATAGCGGCAAGGAAAACATGCAATCCTAGGATTTTGAGGTACATACTCATCCTAAATTTTCACATGTCAATGTTGAAAACATCATACATGGGAGAGGTCAAGCAATTCATGAGTGTGTGTAAACAATATAAGTTTGCAAATGCAAATATAGATTAGCAACCAAGATCTCACTCCTAGGTGGTTAAACCTAATATCAGGAGCGTAGGCTCTAATATCAATTGAAATACACCTAGAGGGGGGTGAATAGGTGTAAGGCTAATCTAATGATAAATAATGCAGAATTAAAAACTAAATGCAACACACTTAGTGTAACCAAAGAGTGTAGCCGAATTTTCGGTGAAGTGCTCTGGACTAGCTCCTCTAAATTCCTCTAAATAAAAGTTGAGGTGTTATATGAAGCTCTCTTGGTTAAACATAAGTATGGCACACAAACAAACACAAGCATATAAGATATGAATGATATGATACAATGCACAATGTAAGAGAGAGAGTTAGAGAAAGTGAATCAAACACAAACACAAAGATATGTTTCGAGGTTCGAGCACCCAGCTCTACGTCCCCACCTTCACACAGAAGGATTCCACTATAACGTCCACACAGGACTTCCCATACAGGGAACCTCCACTGAGGATTTGGGCAAATACAATTTGGGAGTACATAACTCCTCTCTCAACCAATATAACATCTCACTAGAGGCAAGGCACAAAACAAATCACCTCTACACTTAGAGGGTTGGGCACTTAGTCAAACAACTATCAACCTAACACTTGAGGGATAAGGTTCAAAGCCACCAACCACAATCACCTCACACTTGAGGGATTCCAACACAACCTCCACAATCACCTCTACACAAGAGGGATACCAACAATCTCAAATGAAAGAGGTTTACAACATTAGGTGATCACAAAAGACAACAAACTAATTCTTTCTCACAAAACAATGATCCTATAGATAGGATAGATATGATAGCTCAAGTGTGAGAATATAAAGAGTTTAAAAAACAAAAATACAAAGAAAAATACTTGGAAAAACAACTAGAATAAGATTGAAATGAAGATAAAAACCAATATCCCAAATATCCTATTTTTATTTGATTTTTTCAACCCTTTTAAAACAAATAAAGATGAAATCTTTTGGCTCTAAAACTCTTTTAAAAACTTGTATTTAAACAATAGAAAGAATGAGAATTTTCCTCTTGAAAAACTTGAAGAAAATAGCTCAAATGTGGGGTATTTATAACCTTACAAAATTCTGCCCGTTGGCAGCCAGGAAAGGGCAATTCAGCCCTTCCGGTTGACCGGGCGGTCGACCGGCCAACGGTCAAATTTATGACCGTTGCGCCCACCGGTCGACCGCGCGGTCGACCGGGCCTGGATCTAGAGTGCAACGGCTCTCTGGTCGGTCGACCGCTCGATCGACCGGAGTTAGATACAGAGAGCAGAGCTCTCTGCCGGTCAACCGGGCGGTCGACCGGGGCCATTCCAGAGCAGAAGCTCTCTGGCGGTCGATCGACCTGGTCGACTGGCCTCTAGCCAAAGGCTTTGTGCACGTCTGTGCACATCGGTTGACCGGACCGGTCGACCGACTTCTTCTGCGGTCGACCGTCCGGTCGACCGGCAGAACAGCCAGGTCAAACTTATAGGGATTGAAAACTTATCTTTTTGCCTTCTAAAAAATCCCATAAAATACACATAAATTCCACCAAAATTAGTTCTTATTAGATCTTTAAAATACAAATATGTGTGACAAAGATTCAACACATATATCATGCAATTTGAACCATTTTTGTGTTCTTGAAAATTTGCCTTAAACCAAAAACTATATTTTTCAAAACTTGGTTTTTTTTTTGAAATGGAAATCTGATTTTTTTCAAAACACATGTAAATACAAAAATATAATATTTAAACAACTTTAAAGCATATTGTATATAGATAGAATCCAATATACATGTAAAGAATTATATCTATGTTTTTGACATGAAATCCAATAATAAGTTTTGTTTAAATAAAAAACTCCAAACTCATGAAATAGACTATCAAAATAAATTTTTCTAAGTATTTTAAGCATAGATGTATTTAGATCAAATCTAATATACATTAAACCATGTAAACTTGTTTTGATTCTATCTATCCATGAAAACCATATATTTGGACTAGAAATCCAAAATCGGTTAAACTGAAAACAAACATGAAACTTTAAACTTGTGTGTGTATTGTGAACTTGAGCATATCAACACTATCTACCTTTACACAAGATCTAAACATTCTTAAACTAAACAAACCGAGATCTTCTTGTAGAACTCGTTCTCCAAGTCGACTCAATCCAAACGTGATCCAACGAGCTTTACTCCATTCGAGTGCTAGATGTGATCTTGATGCCCAAGCTCTTGAATCAACATGTGAAAGCTCCAAAACACCTTTGTTGAAGCTAATCACCTACTAATATCTTGATCAAATATCTGAAACTAAATATCACAAGATTATTAGTAAATTATAACTACATGAGTTAATCATCATCAAAACTAGAGTGAATGGCTTCTGGGCCAACACCTTATTGGGTCCATGGGGGTTAGCACCTTTCCTAACCCAAATAAACTTATTTATAAAATTTGAATCATGTATCCTATCATAACAAAATTTTGCAAGGTGGCCCTTACGTCCACAATGTGTACAAGTGTACACATGAGCATACATAGTGTTATGTGTATGAATGTGAGGAGCATGTGTATGCCGTGGTTTGTGTGCATGCATAGGGGGAGCATGTTTCTTGCGAAACATGGATTCCAACCGTGTGTGGTTCATGACAAATTGGCTCAAAGTGGAGCCCAAACAATCAACACTCTTCTTTAATATATTTATATCATTTTTAATAATGGTAGAAGAGGTAGAGCATGCTATGGTTACACTAGATGGTGAAGTTATATTAGCATGACAAACATGTAAAGACAAATCATTTTTCAAAGATTTATTTTCGTTAGAAATCAAATCCAATTCCTTTGAAATAGATTTATTTTTATTTTTCAAAGAATCATTTTCTTTAAAATAAAAATAAGTTTTGAAGATAGAACTTCATTTTTCTTCAAAACTTCATCACAATCATTTTTATTTTTCAATATTTTATTTTCATTTAGGGCAAGTTCAAGTTGGGATTTCAAAGAGTTCCTTTCTTTTGAAATCTCATCCCTCTCTTGCAAAACAACATCAAGTGTAGAAGACAAATTTTTATTTTCTTCTTTTAGTTTAAAAGTTTTCCTTTTTCAAGAGTTGATATTTTTGTAATAGGTTTTCACAAACAATGGATAGTTCTTCATTTAAAGCATTAGCATCAACATAATCATCACCGGAAGAACTAGCACAATTATCTAGTTGAGTATCCGAGTTACCTCAAGGGAGTCATTCTCTTGGATCATGTAGAAATATTATTCGGATCATCCTCACTAGATTCTTTCTCCATAACGTTTGGCGTTTGAAGCTTTGGAGAGGTCAACGTGTTCCACACTGCAAAGGCGGAATCACAATGAGAAATCATACATAGATATTCTTTGTTTAGAGTGCTCCTAAGTGCTTTAAGGGCTTGTGCATTGGCCTCTATATGCTTGCTATTATCAAGATATGATTTCTTAGTAGCGGCAAGGAAAACATGCAAACCTATGGTCTTGAGATACATACTCATCTTAAACTTTCACATATCGATGTTAGAAATATCAAACATGGGAGGGGCGAGGTAATCTATTAGTGTGCGTAAATAAGTATGTGTGCAAATGCAAATCTAGATTAGGTAGCCAAGATCTCACTCCTAGATGGTGTTTTCTATTGATTTTGCAAAGGGGAAAACTTACAAAAAAATGTCGAGGAGCTAAATTACAAGTAATTCTTTGCAGTAAGAAGATTACAGGTAGATCTCCTCTGAGATTTCTGGGAAAGTGTGCCGGTAGGAATCTGATCAGCGCGCGATCACTTTATCCCTTTGACGATGCGATCGATCAGACAATCGGACTGCTGCCTGATGGGATTCCCTTCTCACCTGGTTCGGGGAATTGGAGAACAGAAGGTCGGTAAAGCCCTCTTATTACTTCTCGAGCTGCCTTCGCTTGGGGAATTCCTTCTCGCCTGGTTTCGGAGATTCCTTAAGAGGGAGGAAGATCTTAGGGTATTAGCACCCTGATTAGAGAAGTAATTCTCTGAATTCTTGAAAGTAAGAGAGTAGATTTTCAATCTCCTCTCTATTCTTAGCCATTTCTCCTCTCTTTTTTCCCAACCTCTGGTAGGCTATTTATAAGGAGGAATAGGGGTATAATCACCCTGAAAATCTGAAAACAGATTGAGTCAATCTGTTTTACATCTGGAAAGTAGCCACACCGTGAGGCTAGAAACAGCTTTAGTGAAGCTAGGAATAGCAAGTAGCGTTGACCTCTCTGCTAAATGAAGGATACTCCCTTGATTCTTTCCAAATAACTGAAAGATCTTCCCTGATCTTCTCACCTGATTGGGAGAGTCAAAAGATTATGATAAGCCACTGTCAAATTTGATCTCAATTAGATTTGATCTCAGCTAGAAATTTGATTAGTGAAAGATGACCATAAAATACCCGCAGCGGAGTCGTTGCGTTGAGCTCATGGCGGAGCTGGGAGAAGTGTCTGGCGAAGTTAAAAGAAAGCTCTTCAGCGGAGCTGGGTAAGACTTATGGCGAAGCTACCAGTCAACCTTTTCGCGTAGCTGCGTGGGGCTTCGAGCGAAGTTAACTTCTTGTAGAGTTAACTGAGCATCTCCAGGCGAAGCTATAAGTTAGCTCACAGCGAGGTTGTGAAGGAGCTTCCTGCGATGCTAAGCAACTTTGGTTTTCTCATGCGAAACTTATCTCGTGGGCTCGTGCGAGTCTAAGTGTTGAGCTAACTTAATGTCCCTGGACCTGCTTGGGTCTTCTCACGGGCTTTTTAAGGATGACCTCGGCTTACTGTCTGCTTCACTGGATCAGTAGAGTCCAAGTTGCTGATTTGTTCCCTTTGAGATGGGTGAAGAACTGGCCGTCGGCTTGTCTGCTACTTGTCTTTTGTAGATGTCAACAAATGTCACGCCCGCAATCATAATACTCATAGAAAGGGTACGTGACGAGAGCCGACGACGTATTTTTTTTCCTACAAGAATTCGGCCCAGTGGCTTCCCAGGCCAATGGGCCTGGGCAACCGGGTGCGGGTCTGCACCCGGGTCCGGTGCAGACCAGGCTGCACAGACCTGGCTGGGTCTGTGCAGCGCCCTGCTCTCGGCCTTTGGCCGAGAGCAGTGGCCCTCAAATTTCTTTTTTTTTATCCTAAATACATGCCAATATACATATATACATACATTGATATATTTCAATCTTTCTAACTTTTTTTTCCCCATAAATAATACCTTGATACATTACCCTAAATTTCTTTGTGAAGGGAAATTTAGTTATTGTGATTTATTTAAGATGCAACTATTTAATCCAATTCCTTTTTTTTCCAGAATTTCCTTAAAATTTTCTATAATCTATTTGGGTAATAAATCATTACTTGTTTAGGTTTTTAATTAAACAAGGTGTTACATTAATGATTCCTAGAAAATAAATCTACGCATGGCAAATTTAAATTTTATGGATATATTTTTTTTATACAATTTATTTTATTTGCATATATATATATATATATATATATATATATTAGATAAGATTAAAGTTCATTACAAGGAGAAATTCAAGCATGACATATCATAAATTATAATTCATTTAATTATTTAAATCTTGGGGGAAATTTACGTTTTATAAGATGATTCTTAGACATGATAGATTATTAGATCTAGTTTAACAACTTAATCTAGATAGGAACAAATAAAATCATAATGCTTTAAAATAAAAATCTAACTTCATAAAATTGTTTAAAACCTACTTGGATAGATTTCCCCTTCCTCTGCTCCTCAATCTCCAACTGCTCCACAACCTCTAAGCGGTTCTTCCGTCACGATCACGATCGGTTCCACAACGGTGAAGGGATGAGGACGAATGATGGATTAAGGTTCTTTCTAAAACTATCGCTCTTTTTTTTGTTTCTGTCATAAAGAAACAGAATAAAAGATACGGTAATATATTAGGATAGAATCTTTTAGGTTAGGATTTATTTTAGGGATCAGTTGGTTAGGATAAAATCTAGGTTGTTAAGATAAGAGATCCTGAAATATCTCTTGAGATCTTTCAGTTAGAAATTTGAATTTTAAATTTTGACTTTGGGTTATTTAAAATAATTTAGCTCTCCTTTTTGACCACACGCCAATGTGGCATCCTGGTTTAGGCATTAGGATTTGTTACAAAGGAACGGAGTTCGAAACTTGGCATAAACATATATATATATATATATATATGTAATTATTTATTATTATTATTATTTTTATTTATTTATTTATTTATTATATTTTTTTTGTATTATAAAACAAGAGTATTACAACAAGTTAGATATTGTTTAGGCCAGTTAGGAATCTTGTCTTTTTTATAGTGTCAACAAGACCCCTTCAAAGTTTTGTGAATCTGAAATGGAATGGTTCAAATTTTGAAATATTTTAAACTGCTTTGATGGTGTGTGGGTATGAACATCGCCTTTGAGGTTGAGTTCAACTTCTCCTTTAGCCCCCACTTTCAAGCTGGAGTAGGTTCGCCACAGAATTGCATCTGCTTCCGTGTAGCATCGCATTTCTGGGTAGCCTCGCGCTTATAGGTAGCTTCGCGCTTGGGTCTCCCGGAGCAGATTCGCTTCGAATCAGGCTGGAACGACGTTCATTTCCCGAGGCTAAATGCTTTCTGAGAGTTACAAGAAGGGTTGCTCCCTTTTTCGATGTTAGAATAACTTCTCTTGTATTTAATGAGGGAGATTATTCCCTTTCTCAAGGCTAAGCATTTAAATGCTTCAACTTCGCCTGCGCTCCTAAGCTTGAAGCGTCAGTAGCGTGGTCAGGCCATGAGGCCTATAAATAGGACACTTGAAGTCCTTTTTAGAGAAACATACTTTTCTCTTTCTGAAAAGTCTGTTCATGACATCTCCTCGTTGCCCAGGAAAGGCGAATGAAATAGTGGGGGCGCCCACTCTGGTCACTAAATGACCAAGAGCAGGTGAGTCTCGGTGTAACGGTCCCAGATTTCATAAATTTCAAATAACAAAAATATTCGTTTAAACTGATAGATTATCGTAATCATCTCCAAATTCTTAAAATTTCGGCAGCACTTCCTTTGTAAATACTGACATGCCCAATATATACTTCAATTTACAATTATTTCGACTAACAACAACCCACTTATTCTCAATTCAAACATGTAGATCAAAGTCAACAATCGCCCATGCAATCATAATAATATTTCGGCTCATCACGGCCTGCTTATTCTCTAAATAATAATTTCGGCTTGACATCGCCTACTTATATGAAACAAAAGAAACATATGCCCGAGAGTACTCCTCTCGGCATCCACAACATAAACAGATCTAACTATAACTTTAACACATCACCATAATCACAATCTAATTTACTTCATACATATTCATCTCCCAAAACTTACATAAGGTATCAGTATACATCGAGTAAGATTTCAATAGGAACTAAATTACAACCCAATACAATCATTAACAGTAAAATTCTTAACAAACGCCTAAATCTGAAATTGGTCTTCTGACATACTGTGACCTGAAATATAAAACTGGGAGGGAGTGAGCTTGACAGCTCAATGAGAGAGAATCAAAGTGTATCAAGGAAGGAAAGTACAAATAGGAAGCATATTTTTCTTCAACAATTTTAGCAAGTATAGATGAACAAATGAAACGAGGAGAGAGCAATATCGTATAATGAATAATTAACACAAAGATCCATATAATCTATGTGACGGTTTGACTTCTCTAGAATCGATTCTCTTTAACTTTCTTTAGTTTTTCTGCTGCAGATTACATAGTCTAGAAATTTAATAAGATACTCGCTCAGTTATTATAACTTATACATGTTCTGCTTTAAGTACTTTTAACACATATCACCACATAACTCATATCTCATACATGAAGTACAACCAATCATAATCAAAGTTTCATGGGGATAAGTATATGTCTTGGTGATACAACATTACAAGATCACCTCATATCATTTAAGTATAGTTTATCCATATGGATAATACAATCACACATAATCATACTACACTTCACAATATTCAAATATCATACTTAGTGATATACACATCGCATATTATTCATATGCTTACTCAATCACAAATGAAGCGTGAGATTCTCCGTCTTCCCCCTCCTACCGGCTCCCGCCCGGCCCCTTCCTCCAATATATATATAAATGTAACAATAACACCGTCTTTCCCCTCCTACCGGCTTCACCTCGGCCCCTTCCTCCAATATATAATCATGTGTGTATATGTGTAGTAATAACACCGTCTTCCCCCTCCTACCGGCTCCCGCCCGGCCCCTTCCTCCAATATATATATAAATAAATATACACATACATAAGAGTAACCATATACCGTCTTCCCCTCCTATCGGCTCCCGCCCGGCCCCTTCCTCCAATACATAAATAAATGTAATAGTTGGAAATGCGTATGCCCACATATAACAACCAGTTCATGCATAGTACAAAACATCAATCAATGTTTTAAATTTTACCTCCGCGCTTATCGATTTTACTTTCAAAAATTTCATGTGGTTCGGTATATTATGCACAATGTATATATCAATTGACACTGTAGTGATCTACTCATCTTAATTATACTTGTCAGGTTCTTATTCACGTTATCAGTGTTCAATCTTCTATTACGATTATGAATAACTACTACTTATGTGCGTGAATACACATACACACACATGTACCAATAACCAAAATTAAAAAGCAAAGATCAACTCCGAATAATTATTAATATTCCAAGAACACATTCTTAGGCCACACGGTGATGTCTTGTAGTTACATATACTTTCCCTTTTTATATGCTCGATATTTGATGTCCGAAATCGACTATTCATCCATTCATGTTAGGCATCTCAACATACTTGTTAATTGTAGGTTTTTCAGTAAGTCGACTCTTAAGCAACATTAACCATTAAATTTTGGTATGTAATTTATCATACATAGATTTCTACGGGTGCCATTCAATTATATCAAGGTTCATTTCTAACCTTACTTCTATTCATACTCCATAAGGATATGACTTTCAGCTCTTTCACCAAATCCTTAATGTAACTAGACTTGCAATCTAGAACACATACTAACACCAGTCACTATCACTAGAACCAAAAGAAACTGAAAGGAAAAAGGAAAAAATCAACTTTAATTAAATGAAGTTTGCCAATCTAGATATTGAGACAACTCTGATCACTCGGAAGAGCGGAAGGTTAATTGTATCAAAGGACTAGTTCAGTTCTTAACTAATTTGTCACACAATTACTCAAGGGAGCATCTAAAGGTAACGAGTTCTCAATAAGAATAAGAAACTACATACCAAGAGATGTGTGGATAACTCTGGTATAGAAAAAATAAAAACTAATTCTAAAATCTGGCTCTTGCAGACTACGAAAGTTAAATGTGTCCAGATTTTAAAATTAGTCATGTTATCATAAATCACTTGCTTCAAACCCAACATAAAAGCATTTACCAGAGTTTGTTCGGTCAACTTAAACCGAGTATTATTAGATTCAAGGATAGGAATAAGGTTGGGATTACTCATATCACGATGCTCAAGAATTAAATTTCTTTCTAACCTTCCTCGCCCAATGAACTTAAAAAAAATAATATGATCATAAGAGAAGAAGTCTTTAATATATTTTTAATTACACTCAAATGATATCAGTGGATAATTATATTTTGATATTTTATTTCTACCTTCCTTAGCCCCAGAGGGGTGCTGGAGTCTGAACTAGAAGAAAAGAATACATGTTGCCACGATGACATCCTAAAGGCCAATATCAGGATCAAGTTACTGTGTGAATAACAATCCCAGAAGTTGTGTCCTTATAAGAAGTCCAAAAATTATCAATTTTGATTTTCGGGGTATATACAACAATACTGAGAAATGATGATATTTGCACATGTATTTAAGTATGAAGTGTTGGCCCAAAGGCCATTTAGCCCTATATCTTGTTGGATATTTTGATGATAACAAACCATATTTAGTTATGTATTTAACAATTTTGTTTAAAAGTATTTCAGGTTAAACAGGTTGATTTGACGGCTCCAATATCAAGACTCACAAGTTTGGACGCCGCTTAAAGATGTGCATTGCCAAGCTAAGCACATTAGGAAGCTTCAGGATCAAGACATGAAGAAAAGACCAAGTCAAGATCAAGACAATGAAAAAGTTCAAGATTTGTATTTTTACTTTTTCTTTTAGAATCTTTGTCAAAACCTAGATGTTAGAAGTAGAATTATGGGATTGTCACTCACACACACACTTTAGTTTGATTTATGGCTTCAAAAACAATTTCGATTTCCTACTTAGTTTTATAGGTAACATGTTTGGAAATTTGTTTTTAGAAACTTTAAGTTTTTGGAAAAACCAACTTTTAGAAAAACAAGTTTTTATCAAGAGAAACTTTATCAAAATGTTTTAACATGTTAGGGTAGTGACATATGGTCATACTCCTATTTTTTACAAGGTCCAAAACCCCAAACCACAAGACCTATCCAAAGACCCAAGTTCTGGCTTTCTGCAGTTCTGATTTTTCAGAACTGACAGGAGCCGGTCGACCGCCCGGGTCGACCGACGTACACGCTGTGCATGTGTGTACGTCGGCCGACCGCTCCGGTCGACCGGAGCACTTACAGTGCTCTCTGTTTGTTCGGGTCGACCGGGGCGGTCGACCGTAGTCCCCCAACGGTCAAAAATATGACTGTTGGCGATCGACCGGCCCCGGTCGACCGGCAGCTGTCAGAAAGTCTGACAGATTGCAACAGCTATATTTTTCTGACAGATTTTGTTGGGATCTCACCCCAACGAATCTCTCTTGCTGTTTTACCCAGTTTTTCAACCCCTATAAATAGTGGGTCACTTCAACATGATAAGACAACAATTCCTAAACATTTTTACAAGAGATTTTCATAAGAATTTCAAGTCTTCATTTTAGAAAAGATTTTCAAAGCCAAAATTTCCATACACCCATTTGAAGCCTATTCCTCTACTTCTCTCTAGATTTTGTACTACACAATCCTAAATTTCTACATCTACATATGGTTATAGGATTGTGCAAGTGAGCTATTTTTGTGATCAAGTGTGATCATTTTCTTCTTGAGCGAAGTTGTAGAGGCATCGGCCTCAAGGCGAGCTAGTGTGCTCGGGTGGTGTTGCGGCATCACAAGTGATCGGACAAGTGTGTCCTTGTATTGAAGATCCGGTGGGATCGACAATAGTGGAAATCCTTCAAGTGTGAAGGCGGGGACGTAGAGCGTGGCTCGAACCTCGGAAACATATACTTGTGTTTGCGTTTGCTCTATTTTCTCTAAACTCAACTCCTTTATTTCTTTCACTACTATTGTGTTTATTATTGCTAGTTTTTAATTTGAGCAATTTGTTAGTAGAATTTTTAATTCCGCATTGTTGCCATATTTCATATAGCCATCACCTATTCACCCCCCCCTCTAGGTGATTTCAATTGGTATCAGAGCCTAACCCAACAATTTGGTTTAACCACCTTAGGGAGATCCTTGTCATTGGCTATATTATTTGTTGCATTTTTTCATATATTGTGCTTTATATTATTCATCCATGGCATCACTTGACTTTTCTAGCATCAAGTCCCCACCAAAGTTTGATGGCTTGAACTTTCCCATATGGAAGGTCAAGATGAACCTATTTCTAAAGTCCCTAGGTGTTAGAGTAGCTAGGGCCATCACTAGAGAATTTGTTGAACCCCTCACCGATGAGAGTTCATGGTCCGAGGATACCACCAAGGACTATGAGGTAAATGCTAGAGCCCAATATGCCTTGACCCAAGCTCTAAATGAGGATGACCTAGCACGCATCATAAATTACAAATCCGCATTTGAAGTTTGGAATATTTTATTGTGACTCATGAAGGAACGTCACAAGTCAAAAGATCAAGATTGACTTGTTACGTTCTCAATATGAGAATTTTTACATGTTTGATAATGAGAGCATTGATGACATGCTCACTCGTTTCACCAAGATTACTAATGCTTTATCTTCTTTAGGTGACACAATCGATAATGACCAAAAGATTCGGAAGGTCATTCGGGCTCTTCCCAAATCTTGGGAAGTGAAGGCTACTACCCAAGGAGCTCAACGATCGGGAGGAGATGGACTTCTCCGGTTTCATTGGAAATCTCAAAACACATGAGATGGAAATGAAGGTTAGAGAAGAGAGGGAGGCGTCCAAGAAGAAAGAGATCGCCTTCAAAGCCACTCCAACCATTCTTGAAGAGGATGACTCATCGGAGGATTGCGATGAGGACTTCGCCATGCTCATCCGGAAGGTGGGCAAGATGTTCTACAAGAAGGGGAGGCAAAGCAACTTCCGAAGAGGGAGACCTCAAGGAAGGTATGAAAAGAAAAGAGAAGAACCCGGTCCTTACTTCCATTGCAAGAAGATCAGACATCTTATTGCGGATTGCCCCGCTCTTCAAGCAACCACCTCCAAGAATGCCCCAAAGAAGAAAAAGGCTATGGTAGCAACATGGGACGACACGGAGTCGGAATCCGAGGAGGAAAACGACGCCGCACACATGTGCTTCATGGCACATGGGGAGGATGCATCAAAGGTAACAAACGAAAATTCAATAGATGATGATGAGCTAACTATGGATGAATTAGCCCAATTTTTTGAAGAACTTCAACATAGGTATGAGATTTCTCAATCTCATAATAAGAAATTAAAAAGGGAAAATGAATCTTTAAAAGATAAAATTAATATTATTGAAAAGGAGAAAAATGACTTATCTTGTGCTTTTAAGAAAGTAAAAATTGATTTTGAAAATCATAAGTTAGCTTGTAAGGGGAAAAACCCCCATTGCATCATGTAACAAAAATGAATTTTTGGAAATTCAAAAACGAGTAGATGTTTTAGATTCAACTCTTAAAAAGTGTGCTTTTGATTTAAATAAGTTTGCATCTAGATTTCCCAAGGGAGTAACCCAAGGGAAACATACTCACCATGCACATGCACGGAAACATGCACACACACATAAGCATGCATACATGTATGGTAGTGGTAGAATTTACATTTGCACGCATTGTGGCCGCAAAGACCATTTAGAAAAGTTTTGTTTTGCTAAACATAATGTAAACAATAAATATGTTTGGGTTCGTCCCGGTACTAATCCAAAAGGACCCAAAAAGATATGGGTACCAAAAGACCCTCCAAATTAAATGATACAGGTGGATCTTCTTCCTCCAAGACTTAGGGGAGACGGTGCCCGGTGGTGGATGCAACTAAGCT
>JAVJIF010029575.1:0-53185 GCA_038442645.1 Agave tequilana | reverse complement strand
ATAAAAGGTAGGGGTTTCAAAAATAGATTTGAAAATAAGCTTTGTTTGAAAAACTCTTCCAAATGAAGAACAATTAACTAGTTAAAATAATTTTTGAAAAACTAGTTAAAGATCCTTCAAAACATGAAATCAAAGTATATGTATTTCATGAATCATACTAAATACATAAAGGTTCAAGCACTCATAGTCCATAAAGCTCAAAAATTATCTTGAAAAGTAAATGATGAGTGTTCAAAGGTTATGTAAATGGTATTTCATGAAAATAGTCAATGAAGCCCAAAAAGATCACAAGTCACATTTTTAATAAAAACACGAAAAATCATTTTTCATTAAAAACACTAATCTCATGGTATATGTATGATTTATCAAAAAAAAAACAATACACATACATATCCCAAACATAAAAGAGTCTATTAAATGTATTTGCATGAAGGCAAGAGACTCACGGGTATACATGTATATTTATTAGATTTGAATAAAAATACATATACATGAGGTAAAGCATAAAAATTGGCAAAGCATGTATAAATGAGAATCATCAAAACTAGTCTATACATGTGCATATAGTGGGTACAAATGAGCATGAAGTGCAACCATATGTAAGTCACGTGTAACTCACTATTTGTACATGTATAAAACAAGTTTTGATAAAAACTACATCTAAGTATGTTATTACCACATGAAGCACATAAAGCAAATAAAAATGATCATGCTAAAAATATCGTGAATGAACAAGCATGAACATAAATAAAATGGGAGTTTAGAGATTGTTACCAACTCCAAAGCTCCAAGTTTGGTGGTCTTTCCCACCAAAACCCCTTGATAGCGATGCATCCAAATGTATGTCCATCAAGTCCAAATGCATCCACCATCAAGGCACCAAATCTCTCACGTCTTGAGAGATCCCTCACCTATATCAAAAACATGGGGTGGGGGTTTTGGTACCCATTTTTTCTTGGGTCCACGGGGGTTAGCATTTAATGGAACCCAACAAATTTTCTTAGCAAAATTTAAAGCATATATCTTATCATAATAAAATTTTGCTAAATGGCCTTTGCGACCACAATGTGTACATACGTACACCTTAGTATGCTTATGTGAATGTTTATGATCGTGTTGTGCAACATAAGCAAATGCATGATTATGATGTGCATGAATGTGTGGAGTTTGTTTCTTTGAAAACATTGACTCCAATCTAGAATGATTAAAAGCACATGAGCTCAAGGTTGAGCTCAAATTATTTTTTATTTTTCAAAACATTTATCTCATTTGTGGTGGCATGTAAAGCATGATGATATATGAAATCATTTTTCTTTTTCTTTTTAGAAACAAATTCTTTTTCTTTTTCAACAAATTCTTTTCAAAGTAAGATTTTCTTGAAAAATAACTTCCTTTTGTTTTTCCACCAAAGCAATATCATTTTTCAAAGCCATATTTCCTTCACATGAATCATTCAATTTAGACATGAGGGAAACATTTTCATTTTCAAAAACTCATTTTCTTTTTCTAAGCATGCAATGTTAGATTTAAGTGAATCTTGTTCTATATGCATGCAATCAACATTCTTTTTCAAATTTTTATTTTCTTTCTTTATCATGTCATATTTTTCAAGCAATAGATGACAAAAAGTAGATAGCTCATCATATGACATGTCATTATCCTCATCCTCGGATTCGGAAGTTACCTCAAGGGGGTTATCCCCTTGGATCATATAGCACACGTTGGAGGTGTCGCTTCCAACGTCCGAATCACTCCCCGCATAGTATTGATCTTTTTCACCGAGGGAGATGAGGGTATTCCAAACTACAAAAGACAAATCAATGTTAGCAACTCTAGATAAATAAACATCATCTAGGTTGACTTGATAGTATGAAGGCTTTTGCATTAGCCTCAAAATTCTTACCATCTAAACAATATGCATTATTAGTTGTGGCAAGATAAACATGATAACCCAAGGCTTTGAGGTACAAGGACATCTTCACCTTCCATATATGGATGTTAACAATGTCAAACATGGGTGGTGACATGAAGTCCATGGTGTTTGTACAAAAATATTGTGATTAGCCTAAAAATTAGGATCTTTAACTCTAGGTTGTTAGACCCAAATCAGAGTACCAAGCTCTGATACCAATTGTAGGTTCACCTAGAGGGGGGCTGAATAGGTGATGGCTAATCTAATGGTCACTTAATGCCTAATAAACGCGGAAGCTAAAACAATTATGACCAAATTAAAACTTTTACACTAAACACCACGTATAACACAAGAGTGTTGTCGAATTCCTCGTGAAGGGCTCTGGACAAAACTCCTCTAGATTCCCCTTGAATGGGTTAAGGTGCCACGTTGGCTCTCTTGGTTGAATACAAGTGTTAGTCAACAATCCCAAGAAATATATTAATATGAGCACAAGGAATATATCATGCATATAAAAGTAGAGACAATAATTGAATGCAAGATATAAACAAGTAAGGGAGAGAGAGAAAAGGCAATCGCAAACACAAGGGTATGTTTCGAGGTTCGAGCACACTTGCTCTACATCCCCGCCTACGACACACGAAGGATTTTCACTATGCAAGATCCCAATGGATCTATCCTCGGTGCCGCAACACCTACAAGCCCTCGGACTTCCTAGTTCCGTACACACCACAAGCCCACCGGCTCGCCGAGGCCGCACCTCAATCAACAAGAGTTCGCACCCGAACCCTAAACAACCACGAGCACACTTGCCCGTCTCCTCAAAGAACAAAGAAAAGATCTTTGGTGATCTAAACACTTTGATCACCAATAAAAACTCTCACTACAACACTCCTAAGGATTGAATAATCAATGGATGCTCAAGTATTTGTGTGAGAAAAACCAGGAAGAGAATGGTGGAGGAAAACTCAAAGAATCACTTTAACACTCTTGATAAAATCTTCCCTTTAGATAGGAAATATTTGCACTCAAATTTGTGGAGAAAACCCTTTTAAAAGAATGGGAAAAACTGGCTCAAAGCTCTCCTAAAATCTTGGCTCAAAACAATCCACAAACCCCAAATATATAGGCTGTCAAAAACTAGCCGTTAGGGCTTTGTCAGAACTGCTGGTCGACCTGTGCGGTCGACCGCCAACGGTCGGATTTCTGACCGTTGGAGCCACGGTCGACCGCCTCGGTCGACCGACCCACTGGAGCTGAGAGTCTAACTCTCTGTCGGTCGACCCGTGCAGTCGGCCGAACTTTCCAGAGAGCTCTGCTCTCTGGAGCGGTTGACCGGCACGGTCGGCCGTCCTCCAGTACACAAAGGCGTGCACGTCTGTGCACGTCGCTCGACCGGTCCGGTCGGCCGACTTCGGTATTAGTCGACTATAAAATGAGGCAAGTCGACTTATACGAAGCCTGAAACAGTTTTCTGGGATTAAAAAGTTAGTCATTTTGGCTTAAATAAAATCCCATAAAATACATAAAAATCTACAAAAATAGTTTAACCAATATACTTTGATAATCAAACATGCTTGCACAAAATCAAGGCATGTTATAAAAGATTGGACTATTTTTGTAACTTGGAAATATTTGGCTCATGATAAAAACTGTTTTTTCAAAACAATATTTTCCAAAACATATTTTTTCAAATCTTCATCAAATACAAAAATAAGATATACTTTTAAAGCATAGTGTGTATGGATATGATCCACTACACAATCATAATGAAATATCTATGTTTTTGTCATAAAGCTCTAAACTTGGTTTTGGTTAAGAGATAAGTACATGGGAAACACCAAAAACACTTGAAATCTTCACTTGAATACATGTTTGGTTTTTGGTTAAAATTCTTTTCTAAAACAAACTAAATCAAGAGTGTGGTGCATGGTATACTTGAGCAATCCACCAACTACTCTATCCTTTACATTTTTAACTAAAAACAAAAACAAAATCTTATACCTAGACACAAGTCTTCATCTTCTTGAAGTCTTCACTTGAAGGCTTCTCATCTTCTTGACTTGGTCCAAGTTTGATCCAAAAGCTCCTTGGATCACACCGTGCAAGCTCCAAATCGTGACATTTTATCCTTTGTTGAGCTATGCACCTACTAAGATCTTGATAATGAATCTGTCACTAATTAAACACAAGATCGTTAGTAAACATAACTTCATGAGTTGATCATCATCAAAACTAGGGTGATAGGCCTTTGGGCCAACAATAACAAAATTGCATTGTGCACCTCCAACTCATATCCAGAGGAATCACGAGGAAGGAGTTCAGAGCCCTTCACGGGGAATCCGGCTTCTAGTCTTGTTTTGGGAGATTGTTGCATCATATTTTTTTATTTGTGCATTGATCAGCATTATCACCTATTCACCCTCCTCTAGGTGATTTTCAATTGGTATCAGAGCTTGGACTTTAGGTTTGGCTTAACATCCTTAGAGAGATCCTTAAAATTTGCTATTCAACATTTGCATTCCATTTGTCATTCACTAGTAAACATGGCCGATAACATCAAACCCCCTCCTAAATTGATGGACTCAACTTTCCTATTTGGAAGGTTAGGATGACTATCTTTTTGCAATCTTTAGGTAGCTTAGTAGCTAAATCCTTGACCAAACCCTATGTAATACCCGATAGTGATGAGAGCACATGGACCGACTTTACCTTTAGATAATATGAGGCTAACTCCAAGGCCCAAAATTCCCTTCTAACCGCCTTGAATGAGGACGACCTTACACGGGTAATACATTGCCAATCCGCCTATGAGATTTGGAAACATTTGTTGGTCACACACGAGGGGACTTCACAAGTTAAGAGAGTTAAGATAGATCTCTTAAGGTCCCAATATGAATCTTTTAAAATGATTGATGATGAAAACCATTGATTGCATGATTACAAGGTTTACTAAAGTCACCAATGCTCTTTCCTCTTTAGGTGATGATATCTCCAATGACCAAAAAGGTGCGAAAAGTGATTCGGGCTCTTCCTTCATCATGGGAGATAACCACCTTGAAAGAATTGAACGACAAGGATGAAATAGACCTCATTAGTCTCATTGGGAACTTAAAAACCCATGAGATGAAAAAAGAAGGCAAGAGAAGAGGCCGCTCTGCTAAAGAAGAAGTCCATAGCCTTCAAGTCTTCATCCACTCTTGAGGACGATGAAGAAGATGAAGAAGAAGATGAGGAGCTCTCCCTTCTTGTGCGAAATGTCAAAAGGATGTACCGGAAGAACAAGCTCAACTTCCGAAGAAAATTTGAAGGTAAAGAGGAGAGAAGAATTATTTGCTACAATTGCCGAAAGCCCGGACATATCATGGCGGATTGCCCGGAGTTCAAGAAGAAGATGACATCCTCCTTCAAGCCAAAGAAGCCGGTTGAAAAGAAAGCCTACAAAGCCACATGGGATTCGGAAAGCGAATCCGAAGACGAGGTGGACACGGCGAACATGTGTTTCATGGCAAACACACCAAAGGTAACCCCACAACCTCTTGATGAAGATGATGAATTAAGCAAAGAAGTTATTGTACATGCTTTTGTTGAACTCTCCGAAACCTATGATAATAAAAAGATTGAATGCTCTAAATTAGAAAAGGAAGTTGCTTTTCTTAAAAATCAACTTGCTATTATTTCTAGAGAAAAAGATGAAATTTCCTCCAATCTCATTTCTACTCAAAATGAATTTAGTGCTTACAAAGTTTCATGTGAAGTAAAATTTCCTAAGATTGATGAAAAAGAAATTTCTTCTCTAAAAACTAGAATTGTTGACTTTGAAAAGATTTTGAAGGATTGTGTTTTTAACACTAAGAAAATTGAAGAAATGTTTTCTAAAAAGCACACCTCTCATGCTAAAGATTCTCATGTTAAGATTCCTCATGCTCACACTTCACACCACACTCATGCTAAATCCACACATGCTCATAAGTCTCACACTCACTATGCTTTTAGATATGGTAGAGTGTATAGATGTACTTATTGTGGTAAAAATGGACATTTGGCTAAGTTTTGTTATGACCAAGTAAATAGATCAAATAATCTTGTTTGGGTTCATGGCACTAACTCTTTAGGACCCAAGAAAATGTGGGTACCAAAATCAAGTCCTAAATTATTTGATGTAGGTACACACCAAGACTCCAAGACGTAAGGAGCGGTGGTACCTTGATAGTGGTTGTTCAAGACACATGACATGGGACATCAATAACTTTACAACCCTATCAAGGTACATGGAAGGTGGCACCGTCACCTTCGGGGATGACTCCAAGGGAACTATCATCGGTATAGGTAACATTCAAATTGGTGCATCTCCTATTATAGAAAATGTAGCTCTTGTTGATGGTTTGAAGCATAACTTGCTTAGTATTAGTCAACTTTGTGACCGTGGACTTAAAGTTGTTTTTGATGATTCTTCTTGCAAGATTTTTGATGTTAAAACCAATGATTGTATTCTCACGGTTTTCGAGACAATAATGTTTATATCGTTGACATGCTTAATTTAGATTGTTCTACTAAATGCTTGAATGCTTTTGATGAAAATTCTTGGCTTTGGCATAGAAGATTAGGACATGCATCTTTTGACCATCTTTCTAGGACTAATTCTAAGGAATTGGTGAAGGGTATACCTTACTTGAAGTTTGAGAAAGACCGCATTTGTGGTGCGTGCCAACTTGGGAAACAAACCAAGTCTTCCTTCAAACCAATCAAGGATATCATGTCAACTAGGCCATTAGAATTAATTCATATGGATCTTTTTGGACCAACCAAAACTAAAAGCTTAAATGGTAGTAGATATGCATTTGTTTTAGTTGATGATTTTTCCCAATTTACTTGGGTTTTCTTTTTGGAACACAAAGATCAAACTTTTTCTCATTTCAAGATTTTTTGAAAAAGGGTTGAAAAAGAAAAAGGTTTTTCGATTTTGAAAATAAGGAGTGATAGAGGTGGTGAGTTTGTTAACCAACTCTTCATGACTTATTGTGATGAAAAGGGAATCAAGCATGAAATGTCATGTCCTAGGACTCCACAACAAAATGGAGTTGTAGAAAGGAAAAATAGAACTCTTCAAGAGATGGCTAGGACCATGATAAGTGAATATGACCTCCCTCAATATTTATGGGCCGAGGCCGTAAACACCGCATGCTATATTTCAAAT
This sequence comes from Agave tequilana, assembly GCA_038442645.1. NCBI lineage: Eukaryota > Viridiplantae > Streptophyta > Magnoliopsida > Asparagales > Asparagaceae > Agave > Agave tequilana. The sequence goes on along the minus strand of JAVJIF010029575.1, from coordinate 46,076 downwards.
CGTATTTATTTGTGTAAAAAATCTTCCAAAACATCTTTTGAACTGTATCATTCTAGAAAACCTAATGTTGCATATTTCGAAGTTTTTGGATGCAAGTGTTTTGTTTTGAATACTAAAGATAACTTGGGTAAATTTGATGCTAAGGCTTATGAAGCAATCTTTGTTGGATATTTTACTACTAGCAAAGCTTATAGAGTATTCAATAGATCTTCACTTACCATTGAAGAATCCATACATGTTAAATTTGAAGAATCTAATGTGGTTGTTGAGAATGTTATAGAGATTGACCCATTAGGTGAAGACATGGAGAGACTATCCTTGAAAGACTCACCCGCTCAAGAAGAAAAGCAAGAACCAATTGGTGATGTTCAAGAGTATAAAGAGGAAGCTCTCAACCGCTTCCTAAAGATTGAAGATACGCTACAAACCACCCCAAGGAACTCATCTTAGGTGATATCTCTAAAGGGGTAACAACTCGTTCCAAGCTCCATGACTTATGTGGTAACTTTGCTTTCATTTCTCATTTTGAACCCAAAAGCATCCTCGAAGCCGAGGCGGACTCATATTGGTTGCTAGCCATGCAAGAGGAACTCAATCAATTTGAGCGCAACCAAGTTTGGCACCTTGTTCCTAGGCCCAACGATAGACCAATAATTGGTATTAAGTGGATCTTTAGAAACAAGATGGATGAGTCCGGTAATGTCATTAGGAATAAAGCTAGGTTAGTGGCCCAAGGTTACACTCAAGTTGAGGGAATTGACTTTGAGGAGACCTTTGCACCCGTAGCACGTTTGAAGTTATACGGATGACACTAGCTTTTGCATCTTTTAAAAATTTTAAACTTTTTCAAATGGATGTGAAAAGTGCATTTTTGAATAGTTTTATAAATGAAGAAGTTTATGTTGAACAACCTCCCGGTTTTGTTGATCATGTTCATCCTAATTTCATTTTTAAACTTGATAAAGCTTTGTATGGATTGAAACAAGCTCCAAGAGCTTGGTATGAAAGACTTTCTAGTTTTCTCATTTCAAATGATTTTGTTAAAGGCAACGTAGACACAACTCTTTTTACTAAGCATGTTGATAATGACATTTTAATTGTGCAAATTTATGTTGATGATATAAATTTTAGATCTTCTAATGATTTTTATGCAAGGAGTTTGAAAAGGTTATGCAATGTGAGTTTGAAATGTCTTCCATGGGTGAATTGAATTTCTTTCTTGGACTCCAAATCAAGCAATTGCAAGATGGGAACTTCATATGTCAAGCCAAGTACGCAAAGGAACTCGTAAAGAAGTTTGGACTTGAAGACTCTAAAGTTTGCAACACTCCCATGGCAACTACAACCAAACTTGATAAGGATGACCAAGGTAAAAATGTTGATATTAAATTGTATAGAAGCATGATAGGTAGTCTTTTGTATTTAACGGCAAGTAGGCCGGACATAATGTTTAGTGTGCGTCTTTGTGCTAGATTTCAATCGTGTCCCAAAGAGCCATCTTATTGCGGTAAAACGCATTATTCGTTATATTAAGGGCACAATTGGAATGGGTCTTTGGTATCCGAAAATCGGAGATTTCTCAATGACGAGTTATTCGGATGCCGACTATGCCGGTTGTAGAGTAGATAGAAAGAGTACTAGTGGGACATGTCAATTTCTTGGTAATTGTCTTGTTTCATAGTCCTCTAGGAAACAAAATTCCGTAGCTCTCTCAACCGCCGAGGCGGAGTATGTTGCCGCGGGGGCTTGTTGTACACAAGTCCTTTGGATGAAACATACTCTCCTTGATTATGATTTGCATTATAACCATATAAAAATATTTTGTGATAATACTAGTACTATACATATGATTAAGAATGCAAATCAACATAGTAAGACCAAGCACATTGAGATTAGATATCACTTTCTTAGAGATCATTTTGAGAAAGGAGATACAGATATTGATTATGTTTCTACGGATTTGCAACTTGCCGATATTTTCACTAAACCATTTAATTTTGCTAGATTTTCTTTCATTTGTGGTGAACTTAATGTTTGTGTTATTGAATAACAATGTTTTCTTGACCCTTTTTGATGTATGACAAAAAGGGTGAGATTGAGTTTATGTATGGAAATATGAATTCATATGGTTTTGGTTCCATATGAGTTTATATATGTTTTTAGTTTTTGATGTGTTTTCATGAATTCTTGTAATTTGAGTTTAAGTGTTTTGCAAGTGTTTTATATCTCATGGTGTTTATGGTTTTTGGTTTCATGATGTTTACTTGCAAATTACAAATTATATTATTTTTCTTTGTTTAATATAGCATAATTTGAGGGGGAGCTTTCTCCTCCCCTATATTTTCGTTTATAGCCTATTTGTCTTGTCATCATCAAAAAGGGGGAGATTGTTGGCCCAAAAGGTTACACTCTCCATTTATTTAGAGTTTTGATGATAACAAAACAAATAAGAGCTATTTGGTACTAATAAGTTTGTTTAAGATAAGTTTCTGGTTAGTACCATATTTGGAGGCCATTGCTTAGCTATTGGAAGAACTTCTAGGTTCATGAAGCAAAGAAGGCGTTTTGCACATCAAGGAAGGAACATAGAAGAGAAGGCTCTAGTAAGGCATTGCATGGCTCAAGACTTCAAGATTGCTTAAGATAATTCATTAGATTTGTTTCTAGTTTTATAGTTTTGTTAAAGAATAGTGAATAGGTTTGAAGCTCTATTACACATGTTTTTGCACACATCTTGTTTCCAAAAATATTTCCTATAATATGTACAAAATATTTTTGTATACAATCTTCTGCCTACAAACTAACTTTTATGTTTTATATATATCTTTATTCAAAAACTACTTTGTTTTAGTTTTAAATTCCCCTCAAAAATCTGTTTCTGTTTTGACTTTTGACCTGCGCCGGTCGGCCGACCGGCCGACCGACCCTGTGTCAGGTCAAGTCGGTCGACCGTCCCAGTGACCGAGGTTCTGGCAGCAGGTACGTATCCGTGTGCACGTTTCACGGTCGACCGAAACCTGCCTGACTGTAAGTCGTTTGCTCTCTGTATTTTTCGGTCGACCGAGCGGTCGACCGAGAGCCGGCAACGGCTCTTATTTTTTGTACTTCGGTCGACCGACCGGTCGACCGAGATAGCCGTTTGAACAGTAACGGCTAGTTTTCTGAGCTGTTTAATTTTTGTCTTTTTCTCTCTAAAAAGGGTTTAAATGATATTTACTGATCCTAATACTTTCTTATTGGCCTTAAGTGAGTTTTATCTTTAAACCCTAGCCCTCTACTATAAATAGGGGTGTTTAGGGAGAAGTTGAACACAAGAAAAATTTGCAAAAGTTTCAAAAGTTTAAGGCATTCAAAAGAGCTTTGTTTCTTGGTTTTGTGCTGAAAAATTCTCTCTCATTTTCTGAAGTGTTTTCAAGAACTCTCTGATTTCTTTTTCTTTTCTCCTTACACACAAGAGCTTCATTCCTACTCATTGTTCTACAAGGATTTTTGTAAGGGAAAGAGTTTTGTAAAAGAGAGTTTGTGGTCTTTAAATCACCAAGAGAGAACTTGTACTTGAGATTGTGGAGTTGGGTACTCCGGTGTATTTGTAACATCTTTGTGAAGTTATAGTGGTTAGAAATCCTTCTAGGGAAGGCGGGGACGTAGAGCTGGGTGCTTGAACCTCGGAAAAATTCTCGGTGCTTGCGATTGGTTTACATTCTCTTGCTTCTTATTTTACTTTCATTGCTCTTATTACTTGCTCTCTATTTTCATTGCAATATTCACTTGTTTTCATTCATCTTGTCAATCATAGTCCCATACAACAAAATTGCATTGTGCACCTCCAACTCATATCCAGAGGAATCACGAGGAAGGAGTTCAGAGCCCTTCACGGGGAATCCGACTTCTAGTCTTGTTTTGGGAGATTGTTGCATCATATTTTTTTATTTGTGCATTGATTAGCATTATCACCTATTCACCCCCCTCTAGGTGATTTTCAGTCGCTGTACGGACTGAAGCAGTCTCCTAGACAGTGGTACAAGCAGTTCGACAGCTTCATCAGAAGGAAGAAGTACACACGTAGCCACTATGACCCATGTGTGTATTACAACAAGCTATCGACAGGGGAATATATCTATCTACTTCTGTATGTAGATGATATGTTGATTGCTTCGAGGTCGAGATCTACTATTGATGCTCTGAAGAGGGATCTATCTTCAGAGTTTGAGATGAAAGATCTTGGTGAAGCTAGGAAGGTGTTGGGCATGGAGATCACTAGAGACCGAAGAGTTGGCAGGTGTTGGGCATGGAGATCACTAGAGACCGAAGAGTTGGCAAGGTGAGTTTGACTCAGAAGGGCTATTTGGAGAAGGTATTACAGAGGTTCAATATCAGTAAGGATACAAAGTCTGTAAGTACACCTATGGCTCCTCACTTCAAGTTGTCTGCTAAGATGTCTCCGAAGAATGTTCAAGAACGTGAGTATATGACTCACGTTCCATATGCCAGCGAAGTCGGTAGCCTAATGTACGCTATGGTGTGTACAAGACCAGATCTATTACAGGCCGTCTCCATGGTGAGCAGATATATGCATGATCCGGGACAGGGTCATTGGGAGGCAGTGAAGTGGATCTTGAGGTACATCAAAGGAACAATTGATGTAGGTCTAGTATTTGAGAAGGACTCCACGGAAAAGGAAGAGTGCATAGAGTATGTTGATTCAGACTATGCAGGTGACCTTGACAAACGCCGGTCGACAACGGGATATGTCTTCACATTCTCTCAGGCACCGGTGAGTTGGCGCTCCACATTGCAGTCTACCGTCGCTTTGTCGACCACAGAGGCTGAGTATATGGCCATGACAGAGGCCATGAAGGAGGCAATCTGGCTTCAAGGATTGCTTGATGACTTGGGCGTGGAATAGGATCTGCTGAAGATTAATTGTGACAGTATGAGAGCCATTTACTTGGCCAGGAACTAGGTCTATCATGTATGGACGAAGCACATCGACGTCAGGTACCATTTCGTTCGGGAGATTCTAGAAGAGGGTGATATCGAACTGTTAAAGATTCACACATCGAAGAATTCCGCCGACATGCTTACTAAGGTGGTGTCGGGAGTCAAGTTTGCACATTGCAAAGCTTTACTCCATGTCCTTCAGGTAGCTTGAGCTCGTTGAGCTCATTTGGATGAACTACGGATGGCTTGATCCTTTGGGCAGGGTACGTAGGCAGCCACATTGGTGCAGCCGCTCTCGAGTCGATGGACAGTTCGGCTTAGATTTGAAAGAATCTTCACCGAGGTGGAGAATTGTTAGAAAGAGAGAGGTTATTGTCGTGGAAGTCGACAAGGATCGTCGAGGGATTGTAGACGAAGTCGTCGAAGAAAGATGAAGGATGCAGTAGCAGCAAAACAGGGTAACAGCAGCAGCAGCCGGAGATCGGTCGACCGGCCCGGTCAACCGCCCACAGTAGCAGGTGATCGGTCGACCGGCCCGGTCGACCGACGTGCACAACATGCACAAGGAAGGATCTCGGTCGACCGCCCGGTCGACCGACTGAAGTAACGCAACTCTCGGTTGGGAATGGTCGACGGGTCCGGTCGACCGGTGGATGGGGTCGGTCGACCGCCCGGTCAACCGACAAGCGGGTTGCGGGTTGCGGGCTGCAATTGTAGATTTGGAAATCTGTTGTATTTATACAGGATTTCTAGGTTTTGTTGTAACAACGAAAGTTGCAGCTCTCTTGATACTCAGAGGTGTTGCATCCATTGTAATCGATCTTCCAAAGAAATTAAAATCTCTTTTTCATTGTCCCGAGGACGTAGGCATTGAGGCCGAACCTCGTTAGATCGTTATTTGCGTGTTCTTTCTCTGGTTTGTGATATTTGTGCTGTTTTGAGAATTGTTCTTCGTGCTTGAGAGATTCAGGGATTCCTCTTCAGGTTGTTATCGGAGCACAACATCGGCCTGTCCCTTGGAAATAATGGGAGATTTTGTTTTTGTTTTTTTTTTTTTTTAAAGGGTTTTTTTTTTTTTTTTTTTGAGGGTGGGCGGGGGGTCCCGTCCCATGTTTTTTCCTGGGTCAGGCAAGCATGCATGTTGGTTCTCTGATTTGAAACTTTGTGGGCCAATGCATCCCTTGATGTCCCATGTTGTGGGTCTTCTGAGCTCCTCCTCCACCTCTCCTTTAGCCGAGGGAATGTTTTTACTCGGAATCTTTGATTTTTAATTTTTTAAATTCAACATCACATATAAACTGCTCTCTTAAGCTTACTGTAGACATAGCTCTCTTTCTTTTGTTTTTTCAAGCTCTTTCCTCTCGAAAAAGACTGATGACAGTGGGTAGGGCCAACTCACTCAATGGCTCGTTCTCCTCTATCCACAAGCTTGAATCACAGTGCTCTCATTGGCCCTCCAAAGATTCCCCAATTCTCTCCTCTCACTATCCTGTATTCTCTCTCATCCTCTATTTTTTTTTTATTAGTAAACAAAATAGACAAAATCCACGGTTTAATTAGTACTTAATCGCCCCCGCGGCGGCCAATGTCATACTTAATTACGTTAATTAATCACACACATGCATGCATAATCTTCAATTTCTAGCTAGTATATTCTTCTTCTGTCATTTTATTGTACTGCCAGGGATTATTATAAACTAATATTGCATGGTAAGCTCAGTTTACAGGATATTAGATGATGATGTGTGATTCCATTCCTCTTCAGTCTACATCTCTGAAGATTGGAATTGAATCCAATCACATGCATGCTCTCATTTATAAAAGATTGATGAGTACAGCCACTTCCAACTGCATGCATCTGTATTATATTGCACATACAGCATATCAAATATAAATATATGCATTAAAACAAAGAGAACCAGGACCACAACATCACAATATGAGTGTATCTTATCCTTTTGGACCATTGACATCTTCTACTAGTATGACCAAACAAATATATGATGATGACTAATGGAAACATCTTTATAGACAAGTTGTACCAGAGAATTTCTCCATTTAAATTGCTCCCAATTACTCACTAAAGACCAGGGAAAATCCCCATTGCCACCTGACTAAAATCTGTCTTAAGAGTTTAGCTGGCAACATCTAGTATGAGTTGGAAAAAAAAAATTAAAAAAAAGCTCAAATCCCATCAACGTTGACACATGATAACATTGGACAAATTGGTGGAAGTGAAGAGACCCTTCTAAATGATACGGAGAAAAGCATTCCGAATTTTTTTTCTTTTTGAAAGAAAAGCATTCTTAGTTATAGTTTAAGTAATTTTTGTAGGAGAGGGGAGATAGAGGAGTGGAGGAAGTTAGCACAGAGATCGGAATTCAAGAAGCGAGAAATGACGCATTAGAGCAGGCCAGAGGCCGGTGACCGACCGGTCGACCGGCGTGCATGAACGTGCACAGGAACATTCCGGTCGACCGCCCGGTCGACCGTGGAAAGAAGCGGTCGACCGCCCAGTCGACTGACTGATAAGGCCTTAGTCTCGGTTGGGCGCGGTCGACCGGCGCGGTCGATCGTGGCATGGGTCGGTCGACCGGCCGGTTGATCGGCATAAAGTAAGCACAAGAATAACTAAAAAGAGTATGGGCTGATGTTACTGCTTTTGCGATTCTTCGGTAGTAGCGAAGTGGCTATACGGATCGTATCCACAAGGAGGGAGAGCGATGGAAGCTTGATGCGGCTTCAAAGTTCAAGAAGAAAGAAAGTTCTTTGTTTCCAAATAAAAAATTAAAAAATAAAAACAAGATGTTTTAAGAATTGTTGGAAAATGCTTTGGTGGTTTGTAAAAGTGAATTTTTTTTCTTAGTTATAAAAACGCATGGCTAACTTTCTACTAAGTATTCCCACTAATTTCTAACTTTGGAAGATAGTCTCATGATGAATCATAGGCGAACACAACCCTTTTGCATTGCAACTATTCACGTGGAAATCGAGTGAAAGTTCACCCTAAAACTTAGCTTTACACGGCAAAAACTAAGCATTCCCTTATCAAGATCCAATAGAAGACGAGAATAAGAGAAGAAACGAGTGCACTAACGATATCTGTAAAGTTAAAAGAAAAAGTCTCTAACTTATAATAACAAGTAAAGTACACAACCAATAGATCATCAAAAACTCATTAAGCATGAAGTATAAGAAAGTAAATACTTGTAGGTAAATTAGAGTTAGAACCCTCGTCTTAAGATGCCATAGCTCTTATTTGCACAAGGCTTGTTTGATACTATTGACTCATTTGGGTTATCAATCAAGTATTAGAAATTAGTGGCTTAGTAGTTAGTTAGCCATGCTAAGGAAAAGTTAGCTAGCCATAAAAGTAAAAGAAACAACAAAGGAAAAGAAGTTGAGAGGAAGAGAGTTACACTATAATAAGAAACAACAAAAGGAAGAAGTGAAGATAAATGAGTTTACACTATAAGAAGGAAGTAAAAGCAAATGAAAGCACAAGTAAATTGAAAGAAGGAAGAGAAGTAGTACTTGTATTAGCTTGTCACCCTTCAAATATAACACTTACACACTCTCTCTTTCACTCTAATGGCTAAAGTTAAAACTAGAGGAAGAACAACAACAACTATTACAAACTAAACACAAGACTACACAACTTACTCTAACTCTATATCTGCTTCAACTGAAGACCCCTGAGGGTATTTATAGGCATTAAGGGAAAGAGGGCCACATAGGTGACCCGTGGCCCGAAGTGCAGGCGCGCGCGCACCCAAAGAGCCGCGGAAACACGGCCAGGGCCGCGTTTTCGCGGCCCTACCAGGGTGACGCGCTGGCTTCGGGCGGCAGCGCGTCACCTAGTCTGTCTTCTGATACCTTGATCTTCGGGATTTGCGATTTGATGCCCTGGACTGACAAAATCTTCACTCTGAAGTCAATGGCTACTTGGTAGGCTTTTAATCACCAATTAAATGGTGATTTAGGTCTTCTTCTTCATTTGCACACCATGGACCTTGGATCAAGCAAGAAAGTTTTTATTAGCAAAATTTTACATGAAATAAATATGAGAATGTGATGAAAATTATGCAAAATTAGAGACTAATCACATCCCTACACTTATCTTTTTGCTCGTCCCAAGCAAAACAAAAATAAGAAAATTATTATACCACTTTCGCAGGTGTCGCGGTTGTACTGAGCATGTGCAACATGTTTTTAAACCTCTAGGTTTCCCCTAGAGGAGGAGTGGTCTCCTAAGGGTTTTTAGCGGATTGCACCCGAAAAATCCAGTAAGTAAAGAAAAGTAGTTAGTTGTTAGAAAAAATTTTATCATGAAAAAGAACTTTCAATCATCTAAGTAAAAATGACCGAATGATGTAAGAATTAGGTTTAACCCTCATAAGTCCTTTTATACTTTAGCCTTCATAAAAGAAGAAACTATGATTTTTCTTTAAATTTAGAAAGAATATTGTACTTCTAACTCATTCTTTTATTTTGCTTTAGATAGATATGCATAATGTGTAAGTGTGATGTGCTTGGGATTTTTCAACTCAACTTTGAATATCATTTAATTTTATTTTAGTTATTATTCTTGATTCCATTAGGCTTTCTACTTCACTTATAAACACATATCAAACCGATAACTCCTAAAGCAGATGGTCTTAGGGCACCATGTAGAAAAAACCCCTCAGGTTAAATATGTAAGTGGAGTAGGCCACGAAATCAAGATTTATTTATACATTATTATAGAGATTTTTTTTTGGCGTGAGTAATTATGCTTCTTGAGGCACAATTATCTAGCTTCTTTTTTTTTAGAGTTGTGTCTCTAAATCTCAAGCATGTGAGTGCGGTTTATGCATATTATACTAAGGCTAAATAAAAGGTATGAGTTATTTTCCTTATCCCTTCTAACTTTTTAGTCAAACCAATCTTTCTTATTTATTTAGGTAAAAATAAAGATTCATTAATAAGGTTCCCTTAATTCCTACTATCTTTTTGTATTTTATAAAGAGTATGAAATTTCTTTTCAATCTGGATTTTTTAAAAAGAAGAAAAAGAAAAAGTGTTAGCACCCCCCACACCTATCTAATGCATTGTCCTCAATGAATACATATGTAAATGCAAATGCAATAAATAGGGTGAAGAAATGATGTCACCGTCTTCGTGGACTCGGGCTGGCCAAGCGTGAATAGGCTAAAGAAATGTCAAAAAGAATGTAGAAGGGGTAAGCATATAAACAAATTTTTTTTACTTTTTATTTATTTATTTATTTGTTTTTTAGTTGTTGTGGGTAGATGTATGCGGGGGCAAAAAGAGTCAGCACACTCTCATCCGGAGTCATAGGCTCAGTGGTCAAGAAGGGCTTCAGCCTTTGCCCTTTCACTTTAAATTCTGTGTTGTTCTTAGGGTCTACAATAAGCACAACACCGTATGGAAAAATGGTGCACACGATGAACGGTCTAGACCAATGAGTCTTCAGCTTTCCCGCGAAAACATAAAGCCTAGAGTTATACAGCAGAATCTTGTCTCCAGGGGCAAAGTGTTTCCGGGTTATGATCTGGTCATGAAAAAATTTAGTCCTGCTTTTGGTGATCCGAGCATTTTCATAGGCTTCATTCCGTATCTCCTCTAATTCTAAAATCTGCAGTCTCCTTAGCTCACTGGCCTTACTCAAATCAAAATTGAGCTGCTTAATGGCCTAGAGGACCCGGTGTTCTAACTCTACTGGCAGATGACAGGCTTCTTCAAACACGATTCTGTAAGAAGACATCCCCAGAACTGTCTTAAAAGCTGTGCGATAAGCCCATAATGCATCATTGAGTTTGACCGACCAATCCTTTTCGGTTTTATCCGATAGTCTTTTCAGAATGAGCATGATCTGTCGATTGGTGACTTTGACCTGCCCATTTTTCTGGGGATGATACGGAGTAGACAACTTGTGATTGATGGAATATTTTCGCATTAGAGCTTCAAAAACTCTGTTGCAGAAATGTGATCAATTATTACTAATTATCGCTCTAGGGGTACCAAATCGAGAGAAGATGTTCTCTTTAAGAAATTTGACAACCACTTTGTTGTCATTTATTTTTGCTGGCACAGCTTCTACCCATTTAGAGACATAGTCTACAGCAACCAAAATGAACTGGTTCCCGAAGGAATTAGGGAATGGTCCCATGAAATCAATACCCCAAACATCAAAAATTTCAACTTTCAGGATCGGGTTTAGGAGCATCATGTCTCTTCTTGAAATTTTTCCAATTTTTTGACAATTTGTGCATGACTTGCAAAAATGGTATGAGTCATTGAACAAAGTGGGCCAGTAGAACCACTTTGTAGAACCTTCTCTGCAGTCTTGCAGGGACCGAAGTATCCTCCGCATGCAAGGTCATGGCAAAAGCTGAGCACACTCCACTGTTCCTCCTCTGGTATGCATCGTCTAATTATTTAGTCTGGACAATACTTAAAAAGACACGGATCTTCCCAGAAGAAGTACTGTACTTGGGCAAAGAAGCGGTATTGGTCTTGCTTTGTCTAGTCAGCTGGTAATTGTCCAGTGGCCAGGTAATTAACGATGTCCGCATACCAGGGTTCTTTAAGAATGGTCAGGATGTCCTCGTCTGGGAAATCCTCATTGATCGGAGCTTGGATGATCGGTGCGTTCGAAATTCATGAGAGATGATTAGCGACCACATTTTCTATACCTGTTTATTCAAGATTTCTAAGTCAAATTCTTGAAGCAAAAGGATCCCCCAAATCAGTTAGGCTTTTGCTTCCTTCTTGGTCATGAGGTATTTCAGAGCCGACTGATTTGTAAAAATCACCACTTCGAACCTAACAAGTAGGGCCGAAACTTTTCTAGCGTAAAAACAACGGCCAAGAATTCTTTCTCAGTCGTTGTATAATTTTGTCAGGTGTCATTCAAGGTCCTACTCGAATAGTAAATCACATGCTGCCTATTATCGATGCGTTGTCCTAGAACAACACCGATAGCAAAATTAGATGCATCACATATGATTTCAAATGGTTGGACCCAATTAGGAGCAGAAATGATAGGCGTAGAAATAAGTTCTTACTTAAGCTTTCCCCATGACTTGAAACATTCATCGTTAAAATTGAAGGGCATGTCCTTAGCGAGCAGGTTAGTTAAGGACCTAGCGATTTTGCTAAAATCCTTAATGAACCATCGGTAGAACTCAGCATGCCCTAAAAAGGATCTAATATTCTTGATGCTTTTGGGTAGTGGAAGCTTAGCAATCACTTCTACTTTAGCCTTGTCTACTTCTATGTCTCTCCTCAAAATGTCATGGCCCAAGACAATCCCCTGTCTCACCATGAAGTGATTTTTCCCAGTTTAGAGTTAGGTTCTTCTCCTTGCATCTTTGCAGCACTAACTCTAGGTGATGAGACACTGGTCAAATGAATCTCCATAGATGGAGAAGTCATCCATGAAAATCTCAAGAAAACATTCTACAATGTCAGAGAAAAGGCTGAGCATGCACCGTTGGAATGTTGTGGGAGCATTGCACAATCGAAAGGGCATGCGTCGGTAAGCGAAGGTTCCGAATGGGCAGGTGAACGTCGTCTTTTCCTGGTCTTCTGCAGCAATAGGGATTTGGTTATATCCTGAGTACCCATCTAGGAAGCAGTAGTACTCATGTCCAGCCAATCGTTTCAGCATTTGGTCAATGAAGGGTAGTGGGAAGTGGTCTTTACGGGTCGCTGCATTCAACTTCCTATAGTCGATACAAACACGAACCCTGGTAGGTAGTCTTGTTTGTACCAACTCTTTTTTCTCATTTTCTACCACCGTAAAGCCAGCCTTCTTGGGACCGCATGAACAGGGCTAACTCATTGGCTATCAGAAATGGGATAAATAATCCCATTATCTAATAGTTTCAGAATTTCAGCCTTAACTGCCTCTTGCATGAGAGGGTTAAGCCTACGTTGTGGGTCCCTCCTAGGGGTTATTTCATCGACTAAATGGATTCTATGTTGCACTATGGCTGGACTTATTCCCTTGATGTCCTTCATTGTCCATCCAATGGCTTCCCTATGTCTTTTCAGAATAGACATTGAGCTGTCCTCTTATTGCTCAGTCAGGTGGGATGCTATGATGACTGGCAAGTTATCCTTTCTGCCCAGGTAGGCGTACTTGAGGTGTTCAGGCAGGGCTTTTAACTCTAGGGAAGGTGTTGCTTCATTGGAGGCAATCTCTGGGCTTTCAATCCTATGATGAGGTACACTTGGGCTTGACGCCCAATCCACTGCTGAATCTATGATCTGGTCTAAATTAAAATCCTCAGCCTCCAGATCAAACTCTGCATCACTTTCTGTCTCCATGCTTTCCTCATACTCACTGGTTAGGTTTTCAATAGAATTAACCTCAAACGTCTGATCATTGACATCCCTAGGTTGTCTTCCAAGATTGAAGACATTGACTTCCTTAGTCATGTCTCCAAAAGTCAATCGCATAGACCCGTTCCTACAGTTGATAATGGCATTGGCTGTAGCAAGGAATGGGCGCCCTAAGATGACAGGAGTTTGAGACCTTGGATTGGACACAGGTTGGGTCTCAAGCACAATGAAGTCAACGGGGTAAATGAAATCTCTGACCCGGATAAGGACGCCTGTGATTTCTCCCTTCGGGATCTTCACAGATCGGTCAGCTAGCTGAATAGTGACTTGAGTTGGGCTTAGCTCACCCAACCCAAGTTGCTGGTATACTGAGAGAGGTAGAAAGTTGATACTTACTCCCAGGTCAAGAAGTGCTCTACTGATTTCAGTCTGTCCTATGGTGTAGGAAATGGTGGGACATCCGGGATCCTTATATTTCACCGGAATAGGACCAGACAAAATCTTACTTATATTGGTTGCCAAGAACACTTTCTTGAGCACATTTGTCTTTCTCTTCTTAGTACACATATCCTTAAGAAATTTTACATAAGCCGAGACTTGTTGGATAGCGTCAAAAAGTGGCACATTCAATTTGACCTGGTTGAACATCTCTAGCATTTTCTCCATGTGCATATTCTTATTATTGTTCCTAAGCCTATTGGGAAAGGGTGCTATAGGCTTATGAACTTGTTCAGTAGTTTTGTCCTCGTCAGATGTTTGAGGAGTAGTTTGGGAGGAACTAGCAGAGGTGGAGGCTGCAGTGGGATCAGGATGGACTGGACTTTTCTGTTGATAGACCTGGTTGTCTACCTTCTTTCCAGATCGAAGTGTGTGAAAAACATTACACTGATTGATCGAGGGTTCCTAAATTTCATATGGTTGATTGGAGGTTTTTGGGTTAACTAGCGGCTGATTAGGTAAAGTGCCCTTTGGTCTTTCACTTAGGGAGCTAGTTAAATTGCTCATCTGCATTTCCAATCTCGATATAGCTTGTGAATGAATGTTTAAAGTTTGTCCCTGATTTTGCATAAAAGCGGTTTGGGACTTCATGAAAGCCTCTATGTTCTCCTCCAATTTACTGATTTTCTTTTCCATTGGAGAGCTTTGGGAGGAGAAAGATGGGGCTTGACTGGAAATATGTGGTTGAGGAGTAGGATGGTGAAAATTGTTGGAGAAATTAGGCCAGTGAGGATTGTTTGGGGCCTGGGAGAAATTAGGGTGATTCTTCCAACTCGGATTGTATGTTTGTGAGTAGGGGTTATGTGGCGACCGTGAGTAAGCCGCGTTCAGGTATTCTGGTGGCACTTGTTGGGTATGAAAAATAGGGCACTCTTCAAAGACATGATTTGGTGGCTGACAGTATGAACAACCCGGATTGTGAATTGGTGGTGGGTTGATCTGATTGACATTGGCAGTCTCTTTTATTTTCATAGCCTCTATCCTTCTTATTAAGGTAGCAATCTTAGCCTCGATAGCTATGGATGATTCTAGAGATAGGAGCCCTCCTCTTGAAGTTATGGATTGTGAATTCTTAGGTTTTTCCAAGGCTGGCTCCCATTGCAGGGTTTTCTCAGCTAAATCCTCAAATAAATTCCAACCCTGATTCTCATCCTTTTACAAGAACCCTTTCTGACACATCGTTTCTAACAGGGTCTTTGTCTGATAGTCTAGACCATCATAAGAGAATCTGGCACTGACACCATTTCTCCACACCATGATGAGGGCACTGAGCTATGAGATCTTTGAATCGCTTAAAGTATCTCCAAAATGATTCGCTCGGTTCTTGCCTAAACTGCATGATGTTCTTCCTAATGAGGGCAGTTTTGTGAATTGGGTAGAATTTTTTCAAGAAAGCCTTGACGAAATCATCCCAGGTCGTGACTGAATCTGCTGCCAAGCTGTACAACCATTTCTTAGTTAGGTCCTTTAGGGAAAAAGGGATGAAACGTAACCTAACGGCATTGTCTCCTAGCTGGGGTATACACATCATGAGGCACACTTCTTCAAATTCCCTAACAAAGAAGTATGCGTCCTCTGATTCTAAACCATGAAATTTGAGAAGAGTGCTAATGAATTGAGGTTTTAACTCGAAGTTATTTCCGTTTGCTTCAGGAAGTTTTATGCAAGATAGAAGTGAAGTTCTGATCGGGTAAAATCTATCCTGAAGTGACGCCATCACTGGTTTTGGATACAAGAGTAGAGAAGTATTTTTTATTAATCTGGAAGTTGACGGATCTCTCACCTACTCTTGCATGCAGCACACCACAAACAACATGAAGACAACAAACAATCGAAAAAGAACAAGAAACAAACAAAAGAAAGAAAAACAACAAGCCTTAGTCTAAGGTACCTGGACCTAGACGACTCCTAACTGGTCGATTCTCCAGGGAAGGTTGTTGCAGGAACTCGACTACAAGCTAATCGGCCAAGAAAGGGCAAAGCTCAGGGGGAGGTATCCAGGTGGAGCCACGGGCCTAATTACGCCAAACCACGGAGCTTTCAAGGCTTTACCTCTCAATTCACTTTCCTTAGACACCGATTTTGCAGAAGTATAATTCTTGCAATTCCAACCTCGATTAATCTCTTAGTGAATCCAAGATGTCCCTACGGCCAACGTCTATTGATTTTTAGTTAAGGCTTGGGATAGTGTGAGTGCTCTTGGAGATGGTTTTTGGGCTAAGGAAGGGTGATGAAATCCCCATCTTATCTTATTTATTTGAGTTTTGTCCTTAATGTCAATTGTGCAAGTGTGCAGTTTATTCACAATAAGTTAACATTCAAAGCGGTAAATCACTTCAAAATGTTGGTCCTATTCTATATGAATGCATACGTACCTTTTCTCCAGCATTCTTCAAGAGAAATTGAAATGAATTGAAATAGACACGTACCCTAAATGTAAAAGTCTAATCCAAATTTTAATTAAGGAACAAGTGAATTTCTGTTGAGTTTATTATAAATGCATAAAGGTGAAGCATCCAAGGAAACTAAAAATTTAGAAAGCAATTTTTTTTAGCGGCTTTCGGCAACCCTGCAAACGAGTTTGTTAGTTCTTCAATCAGAAAAAATCGCTTTTACATTATTTTTCTGAGGGCAAGTGAATCCTCGCGCAATGTCCTTGGCCACTCTTTCGCTTCCTGTGATAGTAAGTTCCTTGGTACTTCTCCTACACACAAAAGCAAAGAACAATCTTTAGTATTGAACAACAAAGCCGTTCCCTCCCCAGCAACGGTGCCAAAATTTGATCGGCATAAAGCAAGCACAAGAATAAGTAAAAAGAGTATGGGTTGATGTTACTGCTTTTGCGATTTTTCCGTAGTAGCGAAGTGGCTATACGGGTCGTATCCACAAGGAAGGAGAGCGATGGAAGCTTGATGCGGCTTCAAAGTTCAAGAAGAAAGAAAGTTCTTTGTTTCCAAATAAAGAATTGAAAAGTGAAAACAAGATGTTTTAAGAATTGTTGGAAAATGTTTTGGTAGTTTGTAAAAGTAGATTTTTTTCTTAGTTGTAAAAACGCATGGCTAACTTTCTACTAAGCGCTCCTACTAATTTCTAACTTTTGGAAGATAGCCTCACGATGGATCATAGGCGAACACAATCCTTTTACATTGGAACTATTCACGTGGAAATCGAGTGAAAGTTCATCCTAAAACTTAGCTTTACACGGCAAAAACTCGGACATTCCCTTATCAAGATCCAATAGAAGGCGAGAATAAGGGAAGACACGAGTGCACTAACGGTATCGGCAAAGTTAAAAGGAAAAGTCTCTAACTTACAATAACAAGTAAAGTACACAACCCATAGATCATCAAAAACTCATTAAGCATGAAGTAAGAAAGTAAATACTTGTAGGTAAATTAGAGTTAGAACATTCGTCTTAGGATGCCATAGCTCTTGTTTGCACAAGGCTTATTTGACACTATTGACTCATTTGGGTTATCAATCAAGTGTTAGAAATTAGTGAGTTAGTAGTTAGTTAGCCATGCTAAGGAAAAGTTAGTTAGCCATAAAAGTAAAAGAAACAACAAAGGAAAAGAAGTTAAGAGGAAGGGAGTTACACTACAACAAGAAACAATAAAAGGAAGAAGTGAAGAGAAATGAGTTTACACTATAACAAGAAAGTAAAAGCAAATGAAAGCACAAGTAAATTGGAAGAAGGAAGAGAAGTAGTACTTGTATTAGGTTGTCACCCTTCAAATACAACACTTACACACTCTCTCTCTTTCACTCTAATGGGTAAAGCTAAAACTAGAAGAAGAACAATAACAACAACAACTACAAACTAAAAACAAGACTACACAACTTGCTCTAACTCCGGATCTGCTTCAACTGAAGACCCCTGGGGGTATTTGTAGGCACCAGGGAAAAGGGGGCGACGTGGGTGACCCGTGGCCGAAGCGCAGGCGCGCTCCGTGGCCCTGCCAGGGCGGCGCGCGCCTGGCTTCGGGCAGCGCGTCGCCCAGTCTGTCTTCTGACGCCTTGATCTTCTGGATTTGCGATTTGATGCCCTGGGCTAACAAAATCTTCACTCTAAAGTCAATGACTACTTGGTAGGCTTTTAATCACCAATTAAATGGTGATTTAGGTTTTCTACTTCATTTGCACACCATGGACCTAGGATCAAGCAAGCAGGTTTTATTATTAAAATTTTACATGAAATAAATATGAGAATGTGATGAAAATTATGCAAAATTAGAGACTAATCACCGGTCGACCGACAAGCGCGTTTTGACTGTCCTTTGGGATTCGAGTTACTTTTCTGGATAGGATCGAATCCAATCTTGATTTTCTTAAATCCAGGAACTCTGTGGCTATAAATAAGGGCTAGAGCCCTCATGTATTGCATCCCTAAGAATTCCCTCAAGAGTTCCCTCTGTATTAGTTTGTATTGATTGTTGAATCAATAAAATCTCTCTCTCCCTTGCCCCGAGGATGTAGGCACGTTGCCGAACCTCGTTAAGTATTGTGTTGATTGCTTTTCTTTGTTGTTCGTTGTTCTGTTGTGTTGGTTGCTTCTCCGGCTGCATCAAGTCTCCGCCAGGTGGGCGGATTCCTCAAGAGTGGTTGTTGTCCCCTGTGCACAATAATTTTGATTATTTATCAATATCAAGAATATCTGGAGCTTGACTCTAATGACACTTTTTTTAGTTAGGAGGATAAAAATGATTGTTATTCTATATTTTGATATTGAATTTGTGGGTGATGGTAATAACTTTTTTTCAAATATTATCATTACACAATATTGTTACATGTATGATACTCAATCTAATTGGAATAATCACATTAATATAGTTACATTGATAGTTATTTTCAGTTTGAAATCAAAATCAGAGCAGAGTACATAAACAGAGATTAGACAACAGCTTTTGAACAAGCCATACTGATCATAATAACATGATAATTAATGAAAAGATCAAAACAATGCAAAGATTTTGTTTCTTGGAGTTATTTAAAAAAAAAAAAAAAAATCCAAACTCTGAATTGTCTTTGACTGTCATTCACAGTTTACTAAAGTGTAATTGTAACTCTGAAAATTAACAAAATTACAAGATTACTCTATCATGACATAGAGATCACAAGTTTAAGTTACAGGAATAATCGTATCCAAACTGTTCAACAAAAAAAAAGCCCTGGGCCTTGTTTGATTACAAGGTTAGGAAATTGGAGCTAGAAAATAAATCCAAAAGAAGTTGGGATCTAACTCTAACTCAAATCTTAGACTGGTACCAGATTTACGCATTTGCCCTCAAAATGTAAGAGGCAAATTGCATAAAAAAGAATTCCAAAAAATTCCTAAATTGCACTTCTTCTCATAACTCACTCTTGAAGAAAAATGGTTCTTTGGCAAAAAATAAGAGGTCAACACCAATCAACTCTTGTAATCAAATAAGACCTTCATGCAACATGAATTCTCAGCTAATTGTTTCATTATGACTTATTAAAGAGACGGGTGGAACGATCTCGACTTTTTACTCTTTGAAAACAATCTAAAAATAGAAAAAGAAAAAAATTGAGCTCCCACCTATTATAATTATAACTAAATAAAAAAACGTGTGGGACCTAGGGTTATGGATCCAACAGTGTGACGAAGACATTTCATTATCCATCTCTTTAACTAAAAATTGACAGATCCTGCTTCATGGATGATTGGGCCCCCAGTCATGAGCATCATCCTCCATGCATTTTGGACTCCAAATCTATCCACTAATACTTTAATTAGTAAACAATTATTTCTTAATTAAACCCATCCATATAATTTCTTAAAAAATTAGCCCCACGGGCCCAAATGTGTCATGTTGGGCCTCAACAAGGTAGCAGGACCGACGTTAACAGTTCAAAAGATCTAAAACCCCATTTGTTTTTATATGTAAATAACGGGCTGTTTGGAAAACGATATCCAAGTGGGGCGCTCACATGTTAGCTTTCGGTTATTTTCAGAACAAAATATTTTAAAATCTAACAATATACTGTTCAGCTAAAAAATTAAAGTGAAGGTTACGTTTTCTATCTTATCTTTTACACCAAACAAACAGGTTGAAAGGAAAAAAAAAAAACAATATAGTGCTAACGTTATCGGGGGCAAAATATGAATTTTTCATCAACTTTCAAGACAAACAAATAATCTCTAAACAAAAGAGAAGTGCAGTAAGGATAAAATTTGAGGATTCTTGTGGGTAGCTGCTGCCTGCTTATATTCATCAACTTGGCCTCTCGTTATAACTGAGACATTTTCTTTTTTCGTTTTCGGTTTTGATGATGAAATTGGGGAGAAATTAAGGAGAGATTAAAGGAGCAGTTTGCTGAGATTGTAAGAAAATGAAGGGGTTGGATTTATTTATATTTATATATGAAGATAAATAGGGGGAGATTAGGGCAAGAACTAAGGCTGGAATTGCCAAGGGGCTGTCAAGTATTAGACCACCAAGGAATTCAGCGGAGAGGCCTGACCCTGCTCTTTAGCATGATTTGGTGTTCCACAATTTTTTTTCATTTTTATAATTTTTTTTTTTTTTTTTTTGGTTCTAAACTACTGGTGGGAAATTTATTACTGGTAAAAGGAAGATAAATAAATAAGTATACATATTTGTGCATAAAATATGAATCGAGTAGTCCCATTTTTCTTTTAAAAAAAAAAGAATTTTGAGGTGTTTGAAAACATACACAGAGGAGATTACATCCCCTTGTCTTAGGTAAACCTGACCCTGGATCTGACACCGGCAATTCCTGATTCCTCTGTATGAGGAACATGAACCGCACAGAGGTCGATTTTTTTCCTGTTTTGGTTTTTGGTTGGAGAGCCTTAGGCTCAGCCCTAAAGGCCCACAACAACTGCCCAGCCCAACGGGCCAAAAGAGAAAAAAATTGGTTCTTAAAAAAATGAAACTAGAACCGAGCAGACTAAGGGGCCGTTTCCGGTTTGGTTTGGAATCAGGGAATCGGTGGCCTGATCCGGTTTTGATTTTCGTTCCACGATTTCTGTTCGGTTTGCCGGTTTGAACTGAAACCATGGTCGAGCCTAGTGTTAGAGTGCGGAGTTCATGTATGACAACAAGTCGATGTGCTAAGTTCATTTGTAAGGCTGCATCATTCGTTTTAAGCCACGTGCGTTTTGACTCAGGAGTGAAATGATCAGGTTGAAAATAAGACTACGGCCTTTGTCCCCAAAAAAAAAAAAAAAATCATTTTATTAAGCCTAGGCCTCTCATTGTGGAAAGGCTATTTTCATGACTCAAGTCCTCGACGTCTTGGTGAATGTTACCATTGCGCCAAGGCTCGCCATTTATTTTGTGCCTTTTCGCTATTGACACAAATTTATCATCTGAGTCATTGAGTACTAAATTTGATTTAGTATAGTCTCTTAATTTAGTTTTGAAATTTTTTTTTTGCAATTGCAAATTCAAATACACCCCCCTCTAGGTGATCACAAGGAGGCTCTAAGCATCTCGAGTTTCTCCTTCCGCAGATACTTCATGACCTCGGACAACTCCTCTACTTGCTCGGTCAGCCCCCCGACTTCCTGATCCTCTTAAAATGTTGATCCTTGAGGTGCTGACCTTGAACTGGTGGTAGGTCAACTCGCGATCCAGCTGGAAAATCAAAAGATCGTGAAGTCTAAGCTCATTGTGCAAAGATAGCTCGGGCATCGAGCGACAACGTCCTCTCACCAACCTCTCTCGCTGGGCACGCAAGTAGAACAGCAGAGACCCGGGGTTCTCCCTTAAGCTAAGATCAGACACTTTTTCATTTTCATCCCCAAAGTCACTTAGGAAGTCATCAGAGTCAGAGCCGTCTAGTTTCTCCACTTGCCCCTTGATGAGCGTGACGGTTAAGGATCCACCGCCTAGAGAACCATAAAGATTGAGGACCTTAGTGTTAGCTCAGAGGCCCTTCACTCTAAATTTGATGATGATTAACTCATGTAGTTATTGTTACTAACAATCTTGTGATATTTAGTTTCAGATATTTGATCAACTTATTAGTAGGTGATTAGCTTCAACAAAGGTGTTTTGAGGCTTTCACATGGTGACTCAAGAACTCGCGCGTCAAAATCGTATCTAGCATTCGTTTGGAGTCAAACTCATTTGGATCGCGTTTGGATCGAGTCGACTTGGAGACGGCGTTTTACAAGAAAACCTCGGTTTGTTTAGTTTAGATTATTTAGATCTTGTATTAAAGGTAGATAGTGTTGATATGCTCAAGTTCACAATACACACACAAGTTTCATGTTTTGGTTTTTCGGTTTAACCGATCTTGGTTTCATGTCAAAAACATAGATATAATATATTTATGTATATTGGATTCTATCCATATACAACATGCTTAAAAGTTGTTTCAATATCATGTTTTTGTATTTACATGAGTTTTGGAGAAAACGGTTTTCTATTTCAAAAATCCTAGTTTTGAAAAATATGGTTTTTGGTTTAAGGCAAATTTTCAAGAACACAAAAATGGTTCAAATTGTTTATAATATGTGTTGAATTTTTATCACACATAATTCTATTTCAAAGATATAATAAGAACTGATTTTTGTGGAATTTATGTGATTTTATGAGATTTTATGGAAGTCAAAATATCAAGTTTTCAATCCCTATAATACCTGGACTGGTCTTCTGTCGGTCGACCGAGAAAGGTCAACCGACGTGCACAGACGTGCACGCAGCCATGGGCTGGTGGGCCGATCGACCCGGCGGTCGATCGTTCAGAGAATTCTGCTTTCTGGAAATACCTCCCGTCGACCGGCAGAGAGCTCTGCTCTCTGTATCCAGCTCCGGTCGACCGTCTAGAGAGCCTTTGCTCTCTCGTTCCAGGATGGGTCGACCGGGCTGTCGATCAGAGGCACAACGGTTACAAAAGCACCGGTCGACCGGAAGGGCAAATCTGCCATTTCCTGCTGCCAACGGACAGAAATTTTATGGGGCTATATATACCCATTTCTTGAGCTGTTTTTAATAAGTTTTTAGAGAGCAAAAATTCCCACTTTTACAAGTGTTTAACAATAAGTTTTTAAAAGAGTTTTTAAGCCAAAATGATTTATCTTTATTTGTTTTCAAGGGTTGGAAAAATCAAAGAAAAATAGAATATTTGGGATATTTGTTTTGTTCTTCATTTCTATCAAATTTTAGTCGTTTTTTCAAGTATTTTTCTTTGTGATTTGATTTCCAAACACCTTGATTTCTCATACTTGAGCTATCTATCTATCCTATTTATTAGGATTATTATTTTGTGAGAAAAGAATTAGTTTGTGGTTTAGTGAGACCACCAAGTTGTAATCCTTCCATTTTTTGTGATATCCCTCTAGTGAAAGGTGATTGTGTTGATATCCCTCTAGTGAGAGGTGATTGTGAAAGTGGTGTTTGTATCCCTCTAGTGAGAGGTGGATTGTTGTTTGGCTATGTGCCCATCCCTCTAAGTGTAGAGGTGATTTGTGTTGAGCTTTACCTTAGTGAGAGGTTGTGTTTGTTGAGAGAGGAGTTGTGTACTCCAAATTTAATTTGCCCGAATCATCAGTAGAGGTTCCCTGTGTGTGAAGTCCTGTGTGGATGAGTTAGTAGAAATCCTTCTGTGTGAAGGCGGAGAACGTAGAGCTGGGTGTTCGAATCTCGAAACATATCTTATTATTTGCGATTGATCCACTTTCTCTAACTCTCTCTCTTTTATATTGTGCCTTGTATTGATTCATATTGTTCATTCATACTTATATGCTTGG
This sequence comes from Agave tequilana, assembly GCA_038442645.1. Classification (NCBI taxonomy): domain Eukaryota; kingdom Viridiplantae; phylum Streptophyta; class Magnoliopsida; order Asparagales; family Asparagaceae; genus Agave; species Agave tequilana. The sequence goes on along the minus strand of JAVJIF010029575.1, from coordinate 22,540 downwards.
TATTGTTTGTTTGTGTGTCATACTTGTATTCAACCAAGAGAGCTTCATATAGCATCTCAACTCTTATTTAGAGGAAGTTAGAGGAGATAGTCCAGAGCTCTTCACCGGGAATTCGGCTACACTCATTGGTTACACTAAGTGTGTTTGCATTTAGTTTTAATTTCGCATCATTTGTCATTAGATTAGCATTACACCTATTCACCCTCCCTCTAAATGTAATTTCACTTAGACCTGGAGACACTAGGCTCATCGACAACCCGACTTGGTCCGCTTGGCACTGAGGAGTCCACTGACATCAAGGCATCCCAGGGGAGAAGGAGGGCATAGTCTCAAAAGCGTTACTTGGCTAAGATCAATTACAAGGCATCAACACAGAGAGCAAATGAAAAATGAAAAGAGATAAGTACACTAAACAAATTTTTCCATTAACAAAGGGGAAATTACAATACATAGATGACAAAATTGAGGTCACTCAAATACTCACGACATCTTGATATGCCTCGGCAGGTCCGGAGCTCGGATGTAATAGTCACAATTTTATTATCTTAATCTTTCATTAATCCTCACTTATATATAAACAATATAACCTCAACTAACAAAACATTCTTATTCATATCCAATTTCTTGAAAATTTCGGCAATAACTCTTCTATATTTTATCACTTGTCCCAAATACAATATATATCAACATCAGCCTATACGACTTATCTCAATTCAGTTACATAAACCAACTCAGCAATCACCCACGTAATCATAATAATATTTCGGCTTGACATCGTCTACTTATATGAAACATAATAAATATATGTTCGATAGTATCCCTCTCGGCATCCACAACATAATACGAACTATTTATAAATCCAACTCTTCAAAATCATCGCCATCTAACTCATGCCATAAAACATCAAATAAAGCTGTAAACATATACAACGAGAAGCTTTACAAATACACATAATTACATTTTAACACTTTTCTTTTTAACAAAAATTCTCAGCGGAACACCCAAAGTCTTAAACAGGGCCTTCGTCTCACCATGACCTGAAAATATAGCAATCTGTGGGATGAGCTCATCAGCTCAGTGAAGAGAGTCTTATAATAAATCAAAGAAAGAAATACTCATCACAATATGAAACGTGATTTCTCTCCAGAGAATGAACTTAAACTTGAACATGACCAAATGAATAGAGAATTAATAGTATGACACAAGTTAAATAATCATAGCAGACTTTCTCATGTTCTTATTTATTTAATTGAAACAACCCGACCTCTTTTTGGTCACTAACCCTTATACTTTCTTATATTGCAATGCCATATATCATATGATATATGAGTTTCAAATGCTTCAACATTTGTAATTTGTTGATAAGTTCTTTATGTGTGTATATGACATGCAACCTACACGCATCTCAATTGTCACATACAGTGATATACAGACTATGATAATATAATAATATCTTATTACATATCATCACATATCTATACACTCTTAGTGATACACTTATCAAATAATCATATTGTTCTTCACAGATGGTGATACAAAGATATCACCCAAACATATTTCTGACGGTATACCATTGGAACACTCCCCTTCTGACCTTGAATGTATACCATACAAAACATACGTATATCATTCGAGCACTCTCCTTCCGACCCCAAATGTATACCAAGCAAAAACAAACGTACATTATTCGAGCACTATCCTTCTGACCTCTAATTTATACCATACAAAAACATATGTATATCATTCGAGCACTCCCCTTCCAACCCTGAATATATACCATACAAAACATCACCATTAACTTTGTCGATAACTCTGCCAATAATTTTGACGGTAACTCAGCCAATAACTCTGTCAACTCATCATCCACTATCGTCGACTCCTGCTGTCTCCCACACGGCCCCTTCCTCCATGCATGCATAAAAATACACATGACATGTATACACAACATCACATACACATCAACGATTAAGACAACACACAGTGTCGGTTACCCACTGGTATACTTTTTTAATTACCAATCATATGATTGATATGTCACACACGATCAAGTTCGTGCAAATTTTCAGTGCATGCATTATTCAAATTTACATACAATTTACATCTATATCAATCATTCAATAACACATCAAACAATTAGTTACATTCTCAATATCCATTCCTTGGTCAAATGATTAGGTCCTGTAAGTAGTTATGGTTCTTATTTCATATATTCGATATTTGATTCTGTCCAAGTTTTACTATTTGGTGACTTGCCTCATCAGACTATGGCAAGTTCCTAATTTATTCATACTAAGGTTAGCATTAGAACGATAGATAAATTTTAACTTCAAATAATTCACTTCACACCATGGGATACTTCCATATAAGTTTTCTCTTTGCTATCACACCAAGACATGTAGGCAGGAGATTATATTTTTAGTTTAAAATATGCACTTAGTCTTCATTCAAGGGGTTACATGTGAGTAAGAAAGTTTTTTTTCAATATGCGGGATATCTTTACATCGTTTGAAGTCAAGGAGTGAACCTTAGAAAGTGAACCTTAGAAAGAAATAATTAGTTTTGTATAATTAACTATCTCTTTCAGATCAACAATGATGACTATGAGATAGTCTGAATATAATAAAAAAAATAAAAAACCCTAAAAGATGATTGTATATTAAATAAATGAAAGTTACAAGATATATATATATATATATATATATATATATTATATATATATATATATATATATATATATAAGGAGGGTAAATGGGTAAATATGATAATAACCCAATAACTCAATAACCCAAATACTAATAACTTAACTTAACACTCTCCCTCAAGTTGGAGCATAGACAACTAACATACCCAGCATGTTATAAAAATTAGAATACACCTGAGGTGAGGCAGTTTTAGTAAGTAAATCTAACTGCTTCGAAGATAGTGTGAAGTAGAACATAACCACTTTCTTGGTCCAAGTATCTATGATAAAGTGACAGTCAATCTCAATGTGTTTGGTCCTTCTATGAAACACTGGCTTCTGGACAATATAGATGGAACACTGATTATCATAATGCATAAGCATTGGTCTAGGTTGTCTGAAATTAAGCTCCATCAGCAAATTTTTTAACCACACCATCTTCTATGCTGTCTGAGTCATAACTCTATATCCAGCTTCAGCACATGAGCGAGATACAACATCTTACTTCTTGCTCCTCCAAGTCACTAGATTTTATCTAATAAAGGTGCAATAGCTAGTAGTAGACTTCTTATCCCCTCGATCACCAGCATATTCTGAACCAGAGTAACCAAAAATGTATACACGTTCATGTTTTCTTTATACCAACCCTTTTCTAGATAACTCTTGATGTAAGTTAGAACCCTCATCACAGCTAACCATTGGGTCTTTTTGGTCTGATGTATGAATTTACTCAGAACTCCTACAGCAAAAACTATATCTGGCCTAATCACTATAAGATGGATCAGCTTCTCAATCAATCTCCTATATCTCCCTGGATCATCAAGTGTATGACTGTCATCAAACATAAATTCATATTGGCTTTCATTGGTGTATTAGCAAGCTTGCATCCCAAAAATCCTATTTTCTTTAGAAGGTCTAGAGCATCATTGAGAAAGAAGTACACTGTGTTTTTGATGTGCAACTTCAAGTCCCAGAAAGTATTTTGGATGTCCCATATCCTTGGTCACAAAATGATACTTGAGATACATCTTAGCCTCTACTATTCCAGCTGAGTCACCATCAATCAGCAAAATATTATCAATATAAATAACCAGAAATACAATCCCAGACCTTGTGTACCGAACGAAGATAAGAGTGATCTGAATGACATCGGTAAAAGCCAATACTGAAAATGGTAAGATTGAACTTCTCAAATCACGCCCTTGAACTCTACTTGAGTTCATATATAGTCTTCTTTAGATGACAGACTTTAGTCTCCCCCTAAGTAACATAACCTGGAGGTCGCTGATTAGTCTACAATTTTGCATTATTATATCGTATTTTCTACCAATTTATGAATAAAATATCAGTCTAAACTGTGTTTTGGTCTCTCTTGTAGATAATCAAGACAAGGCAAAAGGTAATAATAGCTTAATTAAACCCTTTTTTGGGTAATTAAATCCAGATTTTTTTGGAGGCCAAGCAAAGGAACTTCTAGAAGATGCATTGAACCTAGACTCTTGGGCATGTCAGACGAATATCCAGGCAAAAATATCAGAATCCGAATATACCAAGAAGGTCCTCAAAGTCAGGAGAGGATCCTAGCCAAAACCAGGGACCTTGGTCCCTGGTATTGCCGCATTTCCACTGCAATAGCCGTGTTTCCACGGCAATGTGGTGGGCCCACCCGTCAATTTTCGACGCGTGGGCCCATCTCGTCTTCGAGAATCATCCTGTGCCTATATATAGCCCTGTAGAGGCCCGAAACGCAAGCAGATTTGGATTTTAGGCTAGGTTTTCTATCTTTTAGGGTAGTGTAGTGTAGGTGTTCTTCTCTTGTCTTTTGTATTTTCATTTCGTTTTTAGATCATTTATTAGGGCAGAGAGATTCAGAGAGAGATAGAGAGATATTGATGTAATATATGGTGACAATCTATGTAAATGTACCTCCTTTCTTCTCCATTGTAATCTTCTCTATCTTCTATATGATGCTTAGCTAATCTTTTCTTCTCATGACTGTTGACACTTAAAAAAGACAAGATTCTTATTAGTCCGAACATTGTCTAAACTTGTTGACATTTACAAAAGACAAGTGACAGACGAGCTGAAGACCAGTTTTCCACCCATCCCCGAGGGACAGGGAAGCAACTTGGACTCCACTGATCTAGCAAGCAGACTGTAATACCCCGTTCCTGGAATACGTACTTGGTTGCGTATTCAGATTTTCGATCGTATTTTTCGATTTGTTTCCTGTATTTTATTCTGTATCATGAATTCTTTACACGATTATTTTATGTTGGATTTGGATTCGTGGACTCGGAGTCAGCCCTAGTCTGAGCCGAGGACCCGATCATAGTGTATTCTTCGATTTGGTATTTCTGACGTGTAGAATTGACCGATTTTAACTTTAAATGTTATTTTCCAATTTATTAGACTTTCTGTGATTTTCTGGATTTTTCTCGGATTAAATTGAATTTCTTCAAAACCGGTGTCGGCCAGTGCCGCTGACCGATTCCCGGATTTTTAATTCTCAAACGGTTTAGAATTTCATAATGGTTCTTTAGACTTTATTTCTCAGAATCATATTTTCTGTCTATATTCTTTTTCTGAGAATTTTATGATTTTATGGAAATTCTTTCGGAGTCGGTAAATCACTGATTCCGGGATTTTTAATTTTAAAACCATACGGTATTTCTTCGAACGGATTTCACTATTGGTCTTTATATATTATTCTTGATTTTTGGTTAAATTTTCAGATCATTCCGAGATACTGGAATTTCGGGCATTTTTCCAATTATTGCAAATTCCAATTTCCACCAAAATTGCCACCTCATTTCCCACTCACCCTTCACCTAACCCCACTCATTCTCTCTCCTTCCCATGGCCGGCCAAGTGGCCTTGTGAGGGACACCTCACCTCCCTTTTTGCAAGAAAACCCCTTGCATCTATCCTTTTTGCACCCACTTCACAAAATCCCCATCATATTTATTCATTTCCTTTTGCAAATCACCCTTTTCTCTTCCACTTCAACAAGAGAGAAACTCTCTCCCAAAATCCCTCTTCTTCCTCCACCAAACCCTAACCCAAAGAACTCCCCTAAACTCTTCCACCTCCATCTCAAGACTTCAAGGATTCATCAAGGGCTTCATCAAAGAACTCCACCTTCAACCACAACATCAAGATCAACCTCCTGCACTTCAAGCTTCAACAACACTTGGTGGATTGAAGCCATCATCTTCTCCATTTGATCAAGCCTCCAATTGGACCCATCCTAGTGAGTACCTTACTCACCAAGACCTAGATAACTTTCTATTACTTGTAATGGAAATTCTTACACACTAGTATCTTAAAAATCCCATCTTTAGGTCACCAAAACTCAAATCCAACCCCCCATGTGCATATACTTACTCACTAGGCTAGACCATCTTCTAGTGTACTTGTATTGGTAGATCAGGTCCCCTCATACCATAAAAATCCTATCTTTGGACCATTAAACCGAACCCCATAAAAATCTGATTTTTCTGACCTAACAGCAGCAGGTTCCCGAGGATCGGTCGACCGGCAGTCGACCGATCACTCGACCGATGTGCACAACGTGCACAGCTTTGAGCTGGCGGTCGACCGGCAGTCGACCGCTGACTCGACCGGCCTTAGGAATTAGGTGGACCAGTCGACCGGCAGTCGACCGGCCAAAACCTGGAGCTCACGGCTTCTTCCCGGTCGACCGACAGTCGACCGCTGACTCGACCGTTAGTTATATCCCCCAGTCGACCGGCAGTCGACCGGAGGTCGACCGACAGCTTAATTCTGGGCCAGAATTTCTGACTTTTCCCTTTCTGATTTTGATCCTACCCTGAATACTTATATGATGTTTTAGTCTTGTTTTATGCTTCATACTTGTACTGCACAACATGTTACACGATGGATCTTATGCTTGGATCATACGAATGTATCTTATACCTAACGAACTATTACTCGTAGTACATCACCTCTAGCCACTTCACCTTATCATGCTTATGTATGTCCATGCAATTACTTGTTTTATTTTATGAGTGTACCCTGCCATGATATTATAGCTTCCTTGTCCTATAGCATGCGTGGCAGACCCTTCGAGGTCGTTGAACCCTAAGTGGTATCTACGTTTCCACATGCCTTATCTTAACACAGCCTTGTTAGTTATCTACCTCCTTTTAACACATGTATATCACATGACACCTAACATGTACTCACGTGACCAACTGGTATGCCACCACCTTGTTAGGCCCGATTGTTACGTCATGATTGACCCGGCCCATTATACATTTATTGTTATGCTTTATTTCTTGCTATACATCACCACTTTGTCATGCTATCCCTTAAACCAAGCATGATACACTTGACTTTATGATTATCTTATTTACGGGAACCCTGCCTTGTTTTATGGAACTAAGTGCCACATGGAACAAAGTGCCACACCACACGGTGGGGGGCCACCTCTTGAAACCATGGGGGCCACCTCTAGAATCCACTCCCTCAGAACAAAGTGCCACTTGGAACAAAGTGCCACACCACACGGTGGGGGTCACCTCTTGAATCCATGGGGGCCACCTCTTGAATCTGTAGGGCTATTGCTGCCATGTTCACTTATTCCCGTAAACTGATAATCCTTAATAAGCTACAACTTGCATGGGGTGTGGGTGGAAGTGATGGATGCCGGAATGATACCTTGCTTATAGTAGGTGGACGATATATGGTAGACTACTGTTAGTGGGACCTCGGGCCCACACTAGATGACTGTTAGTGGGACTTTGGGCCCACATCCTGATTACTGTTAGGGGGACTTTGGGCCTCCAAAACCGGTTCCAGGTGTATGGAAACTACTATAAGAAGTGTTATCAGTTCTCCATCTACTTCCGATAACGACCCTCGACTTTCTTATATATGGATGTATGTGAGTCGGGATCGATACCGAGACACATACCTAGATATATGGGTTAGACGAGTAATAATAATAATAATTGACACTGTTATGGATATTGTTATGATTCTTGATATTCCAGGCATGTTCCAATTAGGTTCCCAGTTGGCGACACTTATTATGATTTCAGTAATTCCAGTGATGATTCCGGTTTTAACTATTACTTGTTCCTGTTTGGATTTATGGTTGTGTCTATCATGTATTCTCGTTTTGACTATCGTATGACATTGCATCTCTGATTTTATACGCTTGATTTCCTGTGGCATGAGATAAGGGTATATGTATGAGGGTTTCCTTGTTTGGATTATTCCTTCGATGTACTAGTCTCATGGGACAGTGACTTAAGCATGTATAATCACTTTTGCTTGTAATCAGTTTAACTGTATATCTTGTGTTATGATTATGTTATATCCGTTCTTATCTTCTATGCTTGTGCTCTGACCCATACATGTCTCTTAGCCACTTGGCTGCAGTTCATTTATTATTATATGTCTTGACCCCTTGGATTTGCACATTCAGATTCCGAGGCTAGATCGGAGTGGAGTTGCCCCTCTTTGATCGAGCCATCCTTAGCGAGCAGGCATCCCAGCTCCAGCTCCTTGTGCCTGACTTCTTTTGACTCACGGGATCTCCACCCTACTCGTGAGCCCTTTTGTACTTTTGCCGTATATTTCACTTTTGGACTTATATGATAAAAGACATATGGACTATGTATTGTTTATCATATATTGTGATGACTTTGTATTGTACTTTATGTTGGCATATATGTGTGTATACCACGCTCTGTGTTGCACTCTGATCCTTTCTTGTTGTACTTTATGCTTAGCGTATATACGTGGGGGCTTCTCCTGACCTACGTATATACGTCGCAGTGACGTCCCCGTATTTGTGGAATCGGGGCGTTACACAGACAGTGAACCCGGATTGTTTTTAAACAGACCTCAGCTGGTCTAAGATGCTAGCACTTAGCATCGCATGAGCCCAAAGGGATAGCCTCGCTTGAGAGGCTAATATCACTCGACTTCGCTTTGAAACCACTCAAAGCCTCGCCACGAAGCTAACTCGCAAACTTCGCCACAGAGGACTTCCAGCTCCGCCAAAGGGTTTCTTTCGGACTTCGCCAGAAACTGCCTCCAGCTCCGCTGCGAGCTCAAAGCGGGCATCGCCGCTACTGGTCTGCTATGGTCAACCTTTGACCAATCAAATCTCCGGATGAGATCGGATCCAATCAGATCAAATCCAATTAAGATCAAATCAGAGATCAAATTTGGCAGTTGATTGCCACAATCTCTTGACTCTTCTAAAACGAGTAAGAAGATCAGGGGAAATCCTCCAACAATATGGAAAGGATCAAAACAGATCGAGAAGGTCCACCGACCTGCCAATTCTAGCTTCGCAGAAGCTGATCTTAGCCTCGCAGCAAGGCTACTTTCCGGATTCAAACAGATTCGATTCAATCTGTTTCCATATCTTCAAGGGACGATTATACCCTTGCTCTCCCTATAAATAGCCCATCAGGGGTACAAGGGAGAAGGCCCTGGGATTTTCAGAAAAGCTCCACAAGCAGAGGCTTCTTCACGACGCACCGTGCGCTCTCGAATTCAGAGACCTTTTAGAGAATTGCTTTCTCTATCCGGGGTGTTGATACCCTAACATCGTCCTTCTTCTCAAGAAATCTCCAGAACCAGGCGAGAAGGAATTCCTTATTGAAGGCGATTTTGAGAAGCAGCAAGAGGGTTCTACCAACCTTCTGTTCTCTGATTCCCCGAACCAGGCGAGAAGGGAATCTCATCGCTCGCATCGTCAAAGGGACAAAGTGGTCGCGCGCTGACCAGACTCCTATCGGCACACTTCTCCAGAATCTCTGAGGAGATCTACTTGTAATCTTTTAAGAATACTTGTAATTTAGCTCCTCAAACCTTTTTTGTAAGTTTTCCCCCTTTACAAACATAATGGAAAACAAGTTGGCGACTCCGCTGGGGACGAAATTCTCTACTGCCGAGAATCAAGTGTCGCAATGCGACGAATAGACCTTCGGGTCTAACTCTGAATTCAGAATTGCCGGTGCAGCCAGAGCTTCTCTGGCTAAATCTTCAAGGAAAGTCTCTGCGGAGACTGAAAAGGTTCTCTACGAACCTACTGCGGTTATTTGGCGAAACAAGGAAGCACGTCCGCGGTCTGATTCCTTTACTTGTGAGAACTTGGTGGTTCAGTTCGATCAAGGAAGATTTGAAGAAGTCCTCTCTGGGGGTGGCCCAATGCTTCGAGCACGGAAGCATAGGAGGGTTTCCACGACCAAGGTTTCGAATCAGAAACCAGAAGCAGAATTCTGCCGACACCCTCAGCCTCGTGTGTGGCTAATCAGATTCCTTGCGAATCTAAACCTCCTCTGCCAAGGTGGATATGGAAGCCTAAACAGAAGTCTTCAACCGAAGCTTCAGGCGTAGCTACGCCTAAACCGCGCCTCTCCCGCGAAGAAAAATGCAAGATGCCTGTCTGCTCCAATCATAAAGTTACAACGGCAATCATACCGTTGTCCAATTCAAGAGCAGCGATACCTCGCGCCGGCCTCGTTCTCATGAGCGAAGCTACTGTACCACAGCGTACGCGCAGGGTCCATGACCGCGAAGCCGAAGCCAAAGTACCATCTAAGGCTAATTACCTTCGCAGCAGCATAGCGGGTAAAGCACCACAGCGTGCTCCGCTTTCCAGTGCGTCAAGCACTAAATTCGCGTCTGATGGCGAACTAGAACCAAAGCACTATTCAGTGCTAATCCCTTCTGCAGGGATAAAAGAAGCAGGACATCGCCCTATGTGCGATCCAAAAGAGCCTTTGCGCTCGATTGCAGGGACCCAACCGGGTCTGATCTGAGGAAATTGTTAGCGGATAGACAAACCTCTTTCCCCTGTTGTCGACAAGTGGGATGTCAGCTGGTGACACTCCACTCGGTCCATTGCCGGCTGGGACCAATCCCCGCCACGCCTCCAAGACGACGGTCAGTTTTTGATCGGCTATCGGTACAAGCCCCGATGAAGCACCGCAAAAGGAGCAGCTCGCGAGATCTACCCTCTGCATCCGTCAACATGACCGGAAGAGGACGAGAGTCCTCAGATCCAGATTACAGCCCAGGCTTAAGTGAAGTCTTGGTGCATGATGAAGGTATTTTCCGAAATACCAGATCTAGGGTGGCGATACCCTACAATTATGAACAGCCTTCTTCCTCGACGGCCCTAGCCTCGCCAGAGCCCAGGAGATCACTCCAGCCATCAGATGAAGAAGATGAAGACAGTGGGTACGCCTCTTCGGCGACAGTTAGCTCGGTGCGAACAAACAGAGCATTAGTCAATATGGCTGATAACGTTAACGACGATCTTCGTCGGCGCCTGGAAGCTCAGGAGCAAACTTCCAAAACCCAGTAAGAAGCCCTGGATAACATTCAACAGATGCTCGCACAACTCCTCAGTGACCGGAACAACAATGATGTCGGGAGCAATCACGATGAAGAGGAACACTTCAGCAATGAGCAGCCGAAGCCGGAGAAATCCAAGGAGGGTTCTTCCTTAGACGCCGAAGTCCTTAAGGACCTCCAGGCTCAAATCGCATCCCTTGCTCAGAGGGATGAATTAAAAAAGGTAGGGGCAGTCCGTCCTTATCCGCTGGAGTGGGATCGGTGCCATATCCACCGAAGTTCAAACACCAACATTGCATACCTATGATGGAAAGAGCTCGCCAAATCAGCACATCTACTATTTTCGGTCTCAGACTGGTAATGTTATAAGCAATGACGCCATCATGGCTAGGCTGTTCATTGGCACCTTAAAGGGGTGGCATTTGACTGGTTCCGAAGTCTTCCCCCGGGCTCTATCAACTCCTGGATCGACCTGGAAACTCGGTTCCTCTCTCGTTTCTATGAGGACGATACCGAAGTGACCATGGACAAACTCCTCTCCGCTGTGCAGAGGAAGGGCGAATCTGTCCGTGACTACATTGAACGGTTCAGAAATTTATCCTTGATGTGCCCGGCAGGGATGCCATTGCCCATGCTCTTACAGACATGCAGACACAACTTCCTAGACCAAGTGGAAGTTCGCATGGGGGCTGTTAAAGCCCACACTTGAAAAGAATTGGTCGAACAAGCTGAGATAGCCGAGAAGTCGGCTAAAAAGTTCGAACATCCGCCCTAAAGCAAGAGGGGGATGAACAACAAAGGGCGTAGCGACCTACCGCAATCTTCTCAAGCTAAAGGCAAAGAGACTATGTCTGTGGAGTTATCCGGAGATGTGCAGTCGAAGGCCAAGAAGAGCGGCTTCAACAATCAGGAGCCTAAGTTCCCTCCAAAGCAGTTGATAGGTAGTGAAAAATGCATAATTATCATCATATATACCATCACATTTGCACATTTATTCATATTATAATGCACATTTATTAATATTTCGTTATTTAATGTGTGCAGGCCTCGAAGTATTATTTTAATAAGAAATAAAGCTTAAAGAGCCCAAAAGCCCAGATCCAAGCCCATGTTTGAAGCCCAGGTGAAAAAGCGCAATTACAAGAAGTCAAAATGCAAATACACAAAGGGCTAAAGTTGCAAATATCAAAGATGAGGGAAGGATAGACTTCTACCCAACCCTAAACACTTGCAGGATGAGGATAAAAGCCCAAAATTCGTGGATAGAAGATTTGGGATATTTGAGATCAAGGTAACTTGATTACTAAGTTATCTCGAAATCCCAAGATGGAGAGCCAGGATCACACTTCCAGAAGCAAAAGCCCACATGGACGGACCAGGAGAGGCCACGCGCCAAAGCGCGTGGCCAGACGTCACTAAATTGCCGCAAATCCGCGGCAAAACTTTGGTTTTTGCGGCAAAGTGGATGAGTCAGGCTACCAGATTTCGTTGGCGACTTCATCCGGGACTCCTCTACATTCTGCACTATAAATATCTCTGCAGGCGTAGCAGAGAGGGGCATGCAGAGACGATTAGGGTTTTCTTTAGCCACTTTTATTTAAAGTTGTAATTTTTATTTCATGCTCGTTGTGGAGAAGAAGGAGACGATTGTGTAACCGGAGATTCATCTGAAATAAAGGTCACTCTTTTGTTCTCTTTTAATTTCTGCAAATTTTATTTCTTTTTGTGATCTCTTTGATTTTCAATCTGTGATCTCTTCTTGCTTTCTTTTTCTTTATTTTGCAATCTTTCTCATTAAATAAAAAATAAAAAAATATAAATAATTTGAAAAGAAAAAAAAATAATGATAAAGAACTAATCCTCTTAGTGGTTTGCTGAGATTCTTAAAGCAACCCTAGAGCAATTAAAACTTGATCTGATTAATGAACATCTCTAGAAACACTAGGTTTAAAGGCAACTAATTCTAGAAGATTAAAAAATACTTAAAATTCTTAATCTAGGTTGCATGTTAAAAGAACTTTTCATGACTTCAAACTTAAGAACTAGGACAGCATAAATTTGAGATTAGTCTTCTATTAGGCTGTACCTAGATGTTAGGATGAACCATAGTTGGTTTTTGAATAATGCAACTTAGTTAGAATCGTGTATTAATTTTTCTTGCTTGATATATTTGTAATAACCTAGGGTGAATCATATCAATCTTAAGATGAAGATCAAGCTCTTTAATTTGCAATAGGGTTGTGGTAGAAAATCAGCAAAACCACATCTTTACATCATACATATCAAGATCTAATCTCTTCTCTCCTATTTTTTAAGACACAGAGGAATCGAGTCGAAAAGCTTGCATCGCATCCTTCCCTGAGGATCACGACCCGCTTGAGCCCTTGCTACAGCGGATTCACATTGAGACTAAGAATTCTGAACTCTATTGCAATCTCTAAAATCTCAATCAAAATTTTGACGTCGTTGCCGGGGAAGGAACGGCACGATTTCCTCGTTCTAATCATTCTTTCTTTTCTGTTGCAGGTACAGAGAACAGGAAACAAAAACAGAGCAGCAGAAAGCACATATAGCTATCCAGTGCCTCTGCCCTCGAAGGCAGGGCACCTGGACCTACAACTTTGCCGCAAAAACGCGGCAAAAGCCGCGAATCCGCGGCAATTGTAGTGGACTACTGATATATTTTTCCGCAGGTTGCTCTGCAGTGCAAAATTCTATTTTCTGCTGTGATATTATTTCTCTGTGATCACTCTGCAACTGCTAATTAATAAACATTAACCCATTTGTTGAAAATAAAAAAATTTTTTTAGACTCTTGCATTTAGGGCACGCGTCTATTTTAATTCTTTTTAATTCTGTTGAAGAGTGCTGGCGACAAGGTACGTTTGCATAGCATATAGATTAGGAAACACTCTTGGTTGTTTACTGCTTTCTTGAGTGATTACTTTTCTACAGCTTTACACGTACACTAATTCATCTTAAGGGCATAACCCATAAGCAAGATAAGGTGGGGATTTCATCACCCTTCCTTTGCCCACAAATCATATCCGTCACACTCACAACCCTAACCTTAAGTAAAATTTGACTAGACGTTGGCCCTAGGTTAACTCGGACTCAATAGGAGATTGACCGAAGGAGGAAAATTGTTCGAAATTAACTCTTGTCAAATCGGTGTCTAGGCAGGGGATTGAGGCCCGAAAGCCGAAGAACGGTGGTTATTTAATTAAGGAACGTCTCCGACGGAAAACCTCCCACCGGTCTTGCCACCTACCTGGCCGATTAGCTTGTGGTTAACGTCGACAGTAGACCTCCTAAGGACAGTCTAAAGTTAGGAGTCGTCTAGGTCAAGGCTTACCCTAGATTAGGATTTTGATTGTTTTTCTTTTTTGATTGATTGGGTGAACTTGTTTGCTGATTGTGCATGCCCGCTTGGTCGAGAGACCCACTTAGATACAGGCTAACTAGAACTAGTTCACCACCCGAGCTCAAGCCCGACTCACACATGGCACAACCACAGTCACTCCAAGATAGGTTCTATCCTATTAGAACCTCTCTTCCTTCTTGCATCCAGCTCACTATTGAAAGTGTTGACCCATTTGAACTCAAGCCACAATACATCAACACTCTTCTCAAATTTCATGGACTTGAATCTGAGGATGCATACTTCTTCATAAGGGAATTTGAAGAAGTATGTCTCATGATGAATATACCTAAGTTAGGAGACGATGCTATCAAACTTAGGTTTATCCCCTTTGCTTTGAAGGATTTAGCAAAGAAATGGCTCTACAATCTAGAGGCCGGTTCAATATCTTCTTGGGATAATTTCATTAAGGCCTTCTTAAAGAAATTTTATCCCGTTCACAAGACTGCACTGATTAGGAAGAATATCCTCCAGTATAAGCAAACAGCCAATGAACCTTTTTGGAAATACTTCGAGCGTTTTAAGGATCTCCTTGCCCAATGTCCTCACCATGGGATAGAGAAATGGCGACTTTACCAAGTTCTCTATGATGGATTAGATTATTCTACTAAAACACTGTTAGAATCCATGTGTCAAGGAGGATTTCTGCAAAAGAATGAAGATGAAGGATTGACATTGTTTGAGGAATTAGCTGAAAAATCCATCCAATGGGACCCGACTCCTGAAAAATCTAGGACTAATGACCCTACTTCTTCTAAAGGAGGTATCCATTCCATTGAGGCCAATGTAGCAACCGATGCTAAGTTAGCTGCTGTTATGCGAAGACTTGAGGCTCTTGAAACTAAAGAACCAGTCTCTGTGAACCAAGTCAGCCCAACATCTTCGGCAGGCTGTACTTATTGTCAAGATATGAACCATGTGTTCGAGGAATGTCCTATCTTCATCGCGCATCAAAGCTTGCCCGAACATATGAGTGCGGCCTTCACAAGGCCCGCCAACAATCCTTATTCGCCCACCTACAATCCTGCTTGGAGAAATCATCCTAATTTTTCGTGGGGCCCGAGCAACAATGATCAAAATAGGCCCAAATTCTCCAACAATTTCAAAATCCGCCCTATCAACAAAATTTCCCTAGTCAAAATCCTCCACCGTCTTTCCAAAATTCACAAATGGAGACAAGACTTTCAAATTTGGAAAGAAAGGTGGATACCCTAGTCAAAAGCCACAACACGCTGGCTCAAGTTTTAAGTAGGATAGAGATCCAATTGAACCAACAAGAGAGACAGAGGGGTACCCTACCGAGTCAGCCATTGCCAAATCCTAGGAATCCTAGGCCAGCCAATGAGGCTCAAGACCCAAATCAGTGTCACATGGTTCATACACTCAGATCGGGGAAATAAGTTGATAATCAAGTATCCATGCCACAGGATCCATCTCACTCATCCATTCCATCTAGCTCCACTCCCTCTCCATCCAGCCCCAATGAAACTGAAGCTGAAAAGTCAGCATGTCAGATGCACCAGCCTATATCTCCATTTCCAAATAGGCTTAGAAGCAACAACAATGCACATATGGAGAAATTATTAGAAGTGTTCAATCAAGTTAGGCTCAACATTCCACTTCTTGATGCAATCCAGCAGGTCCCTAGTTATGCCAAATTCATTAAGGACATGTGCACCAAGAAAAGAAAGACTAATGTGTCTAAGAAGGTTTTTCTAGCCACTACATTAGTGAGCTACTGTCCAACCAGATCCCTATCAAGTATAAGGACCCAGGTTGCCCCACCATTCTTGCACCATAGGTCGAGCCGAAATCAATCGAGCACTCCTCGATTTAGGAGCCAGCATCAATTTGCTCCCTTTCTCTGTATATCAACAACTTGGATTAGGTGAACTCAACCCTACCCAAGTTACTATTCAGTTGGCTGACGCTCTATCAAAGTTCCTAAGGGAGAAATCAATGACGTTCTCATACGGGTAGGAGAATTCATTTACCCAGTAGATTTCATTGTCTTAGAGACACAACCTGTGTCTAATCCTAGGTCCCAAACTCCCGTTATCTTAGGAAGACCGTTCCTAGCAACCGCTAATGCAATTATAAATTGTAGAAACGGTTCCATGAGACTGACTTTTGGGGATATGACCAAGGAAGTTAATGTTTTCAACCTAGGTAAGCATCCCTACGATGTGACCGACCAACCCTTTGAGGTTAACTCCATTGAGAACATGACGAGTGAGCATAATGATGAGATCATATTTGAGTCAGAGGAAGAGGAAGAGTTAGAAACAAGTGATATCAGTCTTGATGAGATCGAATGGGAATCAAATCTGAGTTCTATAGAGATGGGAGATTCTAGCTTAACTCCTCCACCCATCGAGCCAACTCCTTCTTTGGAGTTAAAAGCCTTGCCCAAACATCTTAAGTACGCCTACCTAGGTGAACAAGAGACGTTACCGGTCATAGTTGCATCTAATTTGACCAATAGGCAAGAGGAGGACCTGCTGGCAACCCTTAAGAGACATAGGGAAGCCATTGGTTGGACTATGGCAGATATCAAGGGACTGAGCCCTACGATAGTCCAGCATCGTATCCATCTAGAGGAAGGGGTTAGACCAAAGAGGGATCCACAGCGTAGGCTAAACCCACTCATGCAGGAGGCTGTACACGCCGAAATAGTGAAACTGTTAGATAATGGGATCATTTATCCCATTTCCGATAGCAAATGGGTTAGCCCAATGCATGTGGTCCCTAAGAAGTCTAGTTTTACTGTGGTAGAGAACGACAAGCATGAGTTAGTGCAAACACGATTGCCTACCAAGGTGAGAGTATGCATAGACTACCGCAAGTTGAACGCAGCCACTAGGAAAGATCATTTTCCCTCCTTTCATTGACCAAATGTTGGAAAGATTAGCAGGTCATGAGTATTACTGCTTTTTGGACGGTTATTCAGGGTTATAACCAAATTCCTATAGCGCGGAGGATCAAGAGAAGACAACGTTCACGTGTCCATTTGGGACATTTGCCTACCGTCGAATGCCTTTCGGCCTATGCAATGCCCCCGCCACATTCCAACGTTGTATGTTAAGCTTGTTTTCTGATATGGTCGAGCGTTTCCTAGAAATTTTCATGGACGACTTCTCCGTCTATGGAAATTCATTTGACCAGTGTCTCCATCACTTGGAGCTAGTGCTGAGTAGGTGCACCAAAAAGAACTTGACCCTAAATTGGGAAAAGTGTCACTTCATGGTGCAACATGGGATTGTCCTAGGTCACGAGATATCTAGGGAAGGGATTAAGGTAGACAAGGCCAAGGTGGAGATCATAGCGAAACTTTCACTTCCGCGATGCGTGAAGGACATTCGGTCTTTCTTAGGACACGCCGGATTTTATCGTAGGTTCATTAAGGACTTTAGCAAAATTGCTAGACCCCTTACAAACCTTCTAGCTAAAGACGTGTCCTTCATCTTTGATGATAGGTGCCATAGTGCATGGGAGAAATTGAAAATGGAGCTTATCTCTGCTCCTATCATCTCACCTCCGGACTGGTCCAAGCCTTTTGAGATCATGTGCGATGCCTCAGATTTTGCGATAGGTGCTGTCTTAGGACAGCGTAAGGACAGCAAGCAGCACGTGATCTATTATTCGAGTAGGACGCTCAATGACGCCTAAATGAACTATACTACAACCGAGAAGGAATTCTTGGCAGTAGTGTTTCGCTTTGGAGAAATTCCGCCCATACCTACTTGGGACCAAGACCACGATTTTCACTGACCATTCTGCTCTTCGATACCTTATGCTTAAAAAAGATGCGAAGGCCCGACTCATTCGTTGGATCCTTCTCCTTCAAGAATTCGATCTCGAAATTCGAGATAAAAAAGGTGTCGAAAATGTCGTAGCTGACCATCTCTCTCGTGTGCCAAACGCACCTTCTGACGAGCTGCCCATCAATGACAATTTTCCCGATGAGCAACTTCTAGCCATCTCTAAGGAGCCATGGTTTGCTGACATAGTAAATTACTTAGTCACAAACCAAACACCACCTAGTTGGTCTAAACAGGATAGATACCGATTCTTGTCTCAAGTTCGGTATTACATGTGGGAAGATCCTTATCTTTTCAAATATTGTAGCGACAAATCATTAGGAGATGTGTCCCCGACGAGGAAACTAGAAGTGTGCTAGCTTTTTGTCATGAGTTCGCTTGCGGTGGACATTTTGGTCCCCGCAAAACTGCCGAGAAAATTCTGCAAAGTGGCTTTTATTGGCCAACTGTGTTTAGAGACGCATTTGAGTATTGCAAAACTTGCACAAGATTTCAAATGATAGGAAGAATTCCAAACGAAATATGATGCCCCTAAATCCCATTCTAGAAGTAGAACTTTTCGACGTATGGGGCATTGATTTTATAGGACCCTTCCCTAATTTGTTTGGGCACCAGTACATCTTGTTGCCGTAGACTACGTGTCAAAGTGGGTAGAAGCTGTCCCTTGCAAGACAAATGACAACAAAGTTGTTGTCAAATTCTTGAAAGATAATATCATCTCACGCTTTGGAATCCCTCGAGCCATCATTAGCGACAATGGCACACATTTTTGCAATAGAACTTTTGAAGCTCTTATACGAAAATATGCCATTACTCACAAGTTGTCTACGCCCTACCATCCTCAAACTAGCGGTCAGGTAGAAGTTTCTAATAGGCAAGTCAAGCTCATTTTGGAGAAGACTGTGAATCAGAATAGGAAGGACTGGTCCACCAAACTCGTGGATGCCCTATGGGCATATAGGACTGCCTTTAAGACGATTCTAGGAATGTCTCCCTATAGACTGGTCTTTGGAAAGGCTTGCCACCTTCCTGTCGAGCTAGAGCACCGGGCCCTTTGGGCAATTAAGCAGCTAAATTTTGATTTAGATAAGGCCGGTGAGTTTCGGAAATTACAAATTTCTGAACTAGAGGAGTTGAGGAATGATGCATACGAGAATGCAAAGATTGCGAAGGATAGAGTTAAGGTTTTTCACGATAAATTCATCACGAGAAAAACTTTTGTCCAAGGACAAAAAGTTTTACTCTACAACTCTAGACTTCACCTCTTTCCCGGCAAGTTAAAGTCAAGATGGACAGGACCATTCATTGTTAAGACGGTGTTTCCACACGGAGCCATAGAGATCTACGATCCCAAAAATGGCAATGCATTCAAGGTAAATGGTCAACGTCTTTAAAATCTTTTTGGAGTCTGTGCCGGAAGCTAATGCGGCGATGGGTCTTTTTGACCCACTGTATCGGTGATTATATCTTTCTGCCAGTTCATGCATCCATACATTTCATTCATACATAGGGACAATGCATGAAACAAGTGTGGGGGAAGGATATGTAAATAAAAAATAATAATAATAAAAAAAAAACAAAAAAAATGTTATAAAAAGGAAATATTTTGACTTATTTTTGAAAGAAATCTAAGTTAGTTTTAAGGATTAGGAAAATCATGATTAGGATTTCTAAAAACTTGGTCAAAATAAATAAATTGTTTAATTTTTAGGTATAGGAGAGAATTGAATAAATAATTAGTCTTGATTTTTACCTTAATGAAATGTGCATACAAATGCATATCTAGGATTCTAAAACGAAGACCTTTGTGCCTCATATATATATATATATATATATATATATATATATATAATATATATATATATATATATATATATATTATATATATATATATATATATATATATATATATATATCACCAATTAAGCTGGATACATGTGCCTCAAGAAGTATAAGTATTCACGCCTAAAGGTGAGTTCTAAATAAAAATAAAGTCCTTAGTTTTGTGGCCTAGTTCATTCGAATTTGAGTCCGCAGGGTGTTTTCTCACTGGTGCCCTAAAGCCGACCGGTTTGGGAGTCATCGACTTTAAGTTCGTTACATGGGGGATTAGAAAGCCTAAGAAAACTAGAAATATAATATATATTAACAAATCTAATAATCAATTAGTTAGGTATGAGGGCCTCAAGAAGCCTTGATACTTATACGAAAGAAAATTAGATGAGTTATACATGCCAAAAAAAAATATATATATATATATTAACAATCTAATAGTCAATTAGTTAGGTATGAGGGCCTCAAGAAGCCTTGATACTTACACGAAAGAAAATTAGATGATGTTATAAAAATAATAAAGAGGCATGAGAGTCCAAGTTAAGGAATTCCTAGATTCACAAGGTGTGTATGACTTTTGGTAACGAAAAAGACTATACAAACATTCAATTTTAATCCTTACCTAAAATGGAAAACAATTAACTTTATAAAGACTAAGTTAAAGAATGAATAAAAATGAGGATCCTAAAACTTATAGACTACTTAGTCTCTTCCAATAAGACAAATATTTTCCTTTTTATGGATTTTGTGGGTGTAATCCGCTGAAAACCCTCACGAGACAACACTGTCCTCTAGGGTAACCTAGGGGTTTAACGGCTTGTTGCATATGCTAAGTGCAACCGTGATTCCTACGAAAGTGAGTTAGCTAGGTTAGATTTTCTCTTTCTTTTTGATTTTTACTCGAGGACGAGCAAAAAGATAAGTGTGGGGGTGTGATAGGTAGTGAAAAATGCATAATTATCATCATATATACCATCACATTTGCACATTTATCATATTATAATGCACATTTATTAATATTTCGTTATTTAATGTGTGCAGGCCTCGAAGTATTATTTTAATAAGAAATAAAGCTTAAAGAGCCCAAAAGCCCAGATCCAAGCCCATGTTTGAAGCCAGGTGAAAAAGCGCAATTACAAGAAGTCAAAATGCAAATACACAAAGGGCTAAAGTTGCAAATATCAAAGATGAGGAAGGATAGACTTCTACCCAACCCTAAACACTTGCAGGATGAGGATAAAAGCCCAAAATTCGTGGATAGAAGATTGGGATATTTGAGATCAAGGTAACTTGATTACTAAGTTATCTCGAAATCCCAAGATGGAGAGCCAGGATCACACTTCAGAAGCAAAAGCCCACATGGACGGACCAGGAGAGGCCACGCGCCAAAGCGCGTGGCCAGACGTCACTAAATTGCCGCAAATCCGCGGCAAAACTTGGGTTTTTGCGGCAAAGTGGATGAGTCAGGCTACCAGATTTCGTTGGCGACTTCATCCGGGACTCCTCTACATTCTGCACTATAAATATCTCTGCAGGCGCAGCAGAGAGGGGCATGCAGAGACGATTAGGGTTTTCTTTAGCCACTTTTATTAAAGTTGTAATTTTATTTCATGCTCGTGTGGAGAAGAAGGAGACGATTGTGTAACCGGAGATTCATCTGAAATAAAGGTCACCTCTTTGTTCTCTTTTAATTTCTGCAAATTTTATTTCTTTTTGTGATCTCTTTGATTTTCAATCTGTGACTCTTCTTGCTTTCTTTTTCTTTATTTTGCAATCTTTCTCATTAAATAAAAAATAAAAAAATATAAATAATTTGAAAAGAAAAAAAATAATGATGAAGAACTAATCCTCTTAGGTGTTTGCTGAGATTCTTAAAGCAACCCTAGAGCAATTAAAACTTGATCTGATTAATGAAACATCTCTAGAAACCCTAGGTTTAAAGGCAACTAATTCTAGAAGATTAAAAAATACTTAAAATTCTTAATCAGGTTGCATGTTAAAAGAACTTTTCATGACTTCAAACTTAAGAACTAGGACAGCATAAATTTGAGATTAGTCTTCTATTAGGCTGTACCTAGATGTTAGGATGAACATAGTTGGTTTTTGAATAATGCAACTTAGTTAGAATCGTGTATTAATTTTTCTTATTGATATATTTGTAATAACCTAGGGTGAATCATATCAATCTTAAGATGAAGATCAGCTCTTTAATTTGCAATAGGGTTGTGGTAGAAAATCAGCAAAACACATCTTTTACATCATACATATCAAGATCTAATCTCTTCTCTCCTATTTTTGAAGACACAGAGGATTCGAGTCGAAAAGCTTGCATCGCATCCTTCCCTGAGGATCACGACCCGCTTGAAGCCTTGCTACAGCGGATTCACATTGAGACTAAGAATTCTGAACTCTATTGCAATCTCTAAAATCTCAATCAGCA
>JAVJIF010029572.1:0-46892 GCA_038442645.1 Agave tequilana | reverse complement strand
AGAGAGAGAGAGAGAGAGAGAGAGAGAGAGAGATGGGAATGGATATTGCCACCCCAAAAAGTGATGGAAAGGATATTGCCACACAAAAAATGAGAAAGACACCCCCACAAATATTTACAAGCGTGTCATTATTTTTTTTACAATTTTGCCTATGAATCTGGATTCGTGGACTCGGAGGTCAGCCCTAATCTGAACTGGGACCAGATCCTAAATATTGCTGGATTTGGTCATTTTGGTATTCAGATTTGACCGATTTTACTTTCAGACATCGTTTTACAATATTTTAGATTTTCTATGATTTTCTGGAGTTGTCCTGAATTAAATTGGAAATCTACAAAACCGGTGTCGACCAGTGCCGCTGACTGATTTTCGAATTTTTAATTTACAAGCAGAGTTGAAATTCTAGAAATGGCTTTCACATTATTTCTTCAAATCATATTTTCTATCTAAATGCATTTTTGAAGATTTTTCAGAATTTATCAAAATCCGGCCGACCCGGTGTAGACCAGTATCGACGGTAGATTTCAGGATTTTTATTTTAAAAAATAGGATTAAATTTCTAAAATCTGATTTCACTAAACATCTTAAAATAATATTTATTATTTTTTAAAATTTTTGGAAACCTTTCCGAGTTACTTCATTTTTCGGACTTTTCCGGAGTTTCGGTGTTTTCCCAGATACCGAAATTTTATCCAAATAATTTTCTTTTTCTCTTTACCATTTTCTCTCTCCCCACCAGACGCGAGGCTCACCCAACGCGAATTTGATCTTTAATGCAGAGATTTGCTTTCTTTTTGCATTTAATACCCTCCAATCAACTCTAATCAAGTCATCATGACTTTTTGTCTCCTCTTTCAAACGCGACCCTCGCGTTTTCCTCTTCGACGTAGAGCTAATCTCTGCGTCTGGCTCAAAATTGGCCAGACGTGGGTCTGGCCAGACGCGGACTTGAGATTTTTGAGAGAGAATGGCAAACTTGTAATAATGATGACTATCCAATGTATATATATACACCCCTTCTTTCTTTCTCTCCCATTATACATACACTCCAGGTTTCAGAGCTTGTAGATTCTTTCAGTTGCTAATCAGAGTGGTGCAGTGGTAGCGTGGATCTCCAATAGACCGTCTGAAGCCCTATCCTTCAAGGCCCCCCTGCGCGTCTCTCGAGTTTTCCTTGTGTAAACTCGTGAGCGCCCTTGTACTGTTCATACTTGTATATCTTTTTGTACTCGCGCAATTACGCTTATCGGTGATGTAATATTCATATAATATTGTGTCACATCTGGTGATAACTTTATAATTGTACTCATATGTTAGAATGTATAATACACCACGTGCTTCTGTACTCTGATTCTTGTCGTACTGATGCTTAGCGTATATACGTGAGGGTATTTTCGATCTGCTTATATACGTCGCAGTAACATCTCCGTACCCACGGGATCGGGGCGTTACAGGATGGTATCAGAGCCTAAGCTCTCACATTCTCAGTATGTTCATATGGCAAATTAATGGTAAAGAAATTTGCAATTGGAATGCATGAGTCCTGGTTATACAATCCAACTACAAGTGTAGAGTTATCTTTTTCTTGATCATCCTTCTTTTGATTTCTAATCCCTTCCATCTTTCCGCTGTTTTGATTTTTCGTAGCCTTCCAACTTAAGATATGAATAGACTAGAGATGTAGCGGCTGGTTCTGAATAATGCTATTATATGATCTCTTCGACGAACTCTATGATGCTCAGGTATTCTCAGAATTGATCCACGATCAGGTTATCTTTCAGAAGGTGGTATTCAAATTTTCTACAATTATTCTCTATTCTTGGCTATATCCGTCAGAGTGATCGATGCCTGGTATTCAGAATTCTTAACTATCCGTCTTCTTTATTTATGCTCAGTATTATCAGGATTTTCTTTATCTTCAGTATTCTGGCTCATTCTCAGAGTAATATTAAGTATGCAGTATAGCGGGAATTCTATTGCAAAGCTGTGTTATCGGGTCAGTATTATTTGGCATCGTTTGAAGATTTATACAGCAGGAAGTGCAGAAGATGTCTATATTCTAATTATTGTTTCAGTCGACTTGAGAGCCCTACCTGCAGTGATTCATATCTTGATTGGTATAATTCCCGTCCCTGTCCTCTTTGTGTTCATTTCACCCCTCAATGAAATTGCGAGGACGCAATTTTTGTAAGGTGGATGGAATGTAACACCCCGCTCCCGGAATACGAACTAGTTGCGTATTCAGATTTTTTGATCATATTTTTTTGACTTACTTCTTGTTTTTATTTTGTATTATGAATTATTTATATGATTATTTTGCCTTGGATCTGGATTCGTGGATTTGGAGTCAACCCTAGTCTGAACCGGGGACCCGATCCTAGAGTATTGCTCGATTTGGTCTTTCCTTTCTGCTAGATTTGACCGATTTTAGTTTCAAACATTATTTTCTAATATTTTAGATTTTTTATGATTTTCTGAAATTGTCCTGAATTAAATTGGAAATCTTCAAAACCGGTGTCGACCAGTGCCGCTGACCGATTCTCGAATTTTTAATTTACAAGCAGAGTTGAAATTCTAGAAATGGCTTTCACATTATTTCTTCAAATCGTATTTTCTATCTAAATGCATTTTTGAAGATTTTTCAGAATTTATCAAAATCCGGCCGACCCGCTGTAGACCAGTATCGACGGTGGATTTCAAGATTTTTATTTTAAAAAATGGGATTGAATTTCTAAAATCTGATTTCACTAAACATCTTAAAATAATATTTATTATTTTTGAAAATTTTTGGAACCTTTCCGAGCTACTTCATTTTTCGGACTTTTCCGGAGTTTCAGTGTTTTCCCAGATACCGAAATTTTATCCAGATAATTTTCTTTTTCTCTTTTATCATTTTCTCTCTCCCCACCAGACGCGAGGCTCTCCAACGCGGATTTGATCTTTAATGCAGAGATTCACTTTCTTTTTGCATTTAATACCCTCCAATCAACTCTAATCAAGTCATCATGACTTTTTGTCTCCTCTTTCAAACGCGACCTCGCGTTTTCCTCTTCGACGCAGAGCTAATCTCCATGTATGGCTCAAAATTGGCCAAACGCCGGTCTGGCCAGACGTCGGACTTCAGATTTTTAGGAGAGAATGGCAAACTTGTAATAATGATGACTATCCAATGTGTATATATATACACCTTTTCTTTCTTTCTCTCCCATTATTTCCTTCTTTCTTCTTCTTTACACCAACAGCAACATCAGCTCAAAACCAACGCCGTGCCCTCCTTGGCCAGCCCTTTGGCCGCCACTCTTGACCACCAATTCCTCCCTGTTTCACTCTCCATCATCCCCCCATCTCCTTCTCCATTTTACCAAGTTCAAGCAACCAACTTCCACCATCATCTTCTCCTTCTTTTTCTCTTTCCTCACCAAGAAACTCATTATCACCATTACTTTCTCTCCCATTTCCACCACCACCTACATCATCACGGTCACCAACAACCACGCCATCTTCCTCCCCTCGAGTACTCTTTTCAACGAGCTACTCCATCGCTCTCCGAAATGCCTTTTCAAAAACCCCAAAATTCTAAATTTAATTAGATTTGCACCCCACTAAATGGCTTGGGCTTGGGGCTTTGGCCGCCCATCTCCCGCCACCTCCGGCCGCCGCCCCGCTGGCCAGGCCATGGCCGGCCTTCCTCCCCCTTCCCTTCTTCTTTCTTTTCTTTCATTTCCTTCTTTCTTTTCTTCCCTTTTCTTTTTCTTTCCTTCTTTCTTTCTTTCTTTCCTTCCTTTATTTTCTTCCCTGCGTCTCTCTCACTCCTCTGTGTCTCTCTTATCTCCCTGTCTCTCTCTTTTTCTTATGTTAATTGCTAGACACGGAGCTCACCCCCGCACCCAGCAATTCTTTAACGCGATCTTCGCGTTCTTGATATCTGTATAATGTGACATCTGCATTCTTGTATCAACGCGACGCTGAACTCACGCCCGCGTCCGCGTTCTCTTCGTGTCCTACCTTAAACGCGGGTCTCGAACCCTGCGTTTGTGGCATCTACGCGATGCGACTCCCGTGTCTGCGAACCCCGCGTCTCACTTTCAACACCGCATCTCCCTTTACTCTTTTCTCCCTCTGCACTCTCTCTCTCTGTGGTCTTCTCTCTAGCTCTCTCTTTCTCTCTCCTCTCTCTATTTTTCTCTTTCTTAATTTCCTTCTCTCTCCCTATAACTTCTCTTTGACGCGTTTACGCGTTGGTTACCTGGATTCTGAAGATCATGAATTTCATAATGTTTTTCGAAGATTTAGGCGAGTGTTCTTACTTTCCTTTTGGACTTCCCCGCTTCGTCGGGTTAACTTGTATTTGTATTATGTATTTGTATTTGTATTCACATTTTGTATCAGAATGTGCTCCGGTATTTGTAAGAAGCCGAGAGCCCGTATTGTATATGTATATGCCTGTGATGAATGCTTGTAATAGTATAAATAATATTCCTTATGTCTGCTGTTTGGAGCTAACACCTTCTGCAGGTACCCTTGCCTTCGGGCCTAACCTCCGGGTTCAACCCCTCTGAGGTTTTAAAGTCCTATGGACTTTTTCTATGCTACGCCTGGTAGGCGGACCTAGCGTTAACACCTTATCGCTTACTCCGTTCGAGCGTAGTTACCCCGTGACCGTGGCTTCCCCGTGAGCGGTAGTATGGGGTTCATTCGCTTGCTGCGACACGTGTGTCTAGCTACGCTGCGAGCGGTAACCACACCGAGCGTGATAGTATTTAGTGTTGTACATTAGCTTCATTCCAGCTTACTTAGCTCTGCTTGATTGAGCTCAACTATTACTCTATCACTTGCCATGTACATACTTGTTATGTAACACTTGACATACACCTGTCTGTATCACTTAACAACTGATGTGTTATCACCCGACATGCTACTACTTGACACCTGCTCCTGCTATGTTATCTCTCATCACTTATCCCCTGTTATGACATGAGTTAACACTTGTCATCTGCCTGATCACTTGTCATTGTCATGTTAAAACCTGATACCATTTATGATTAACTCTCTATTCATTATCATATTACGGGAACGTAATACCTGATCTCTTGTTATGAACTCCCGTTATGCTTGTTATAAACTCCCGTTATGCTTGTTATGTACTCCTGTTATGACCAGTTATGTCCCTACTCATTCCCGTAATCTGATAATTATGTTTAATAAGTTATAAAAAGGATAACTTACACGGGGAATGGGAGAAAGTGATGGATGCCGGTATGGTGCCTTGCTTATAGTAGTGGAATAATAAAACTGACGATTCGTGTTAGGGGATTTAAGGCCCCCAGAAGATGCGTGTTAGGGGAATTTCAGGCCCCCAATGGCTATGTCCCGGGCGGACGGGAAGTACTATAAGTATGAGCTATCAGTTCTTCATCAGCTTCCAATAACCAACCTCGACTTACTTATATATGGATGTATGTGTGTTGAGATGTACACCAGAACACATATCTAGATATATGGGTCGGACGAGTAATAATAATAAGATGCCAAGATAATAACTTGTTATGTTTATCTACAAACTTGATTATATCACTTGTTTTGTCACAATTGTTTTCATCCGATTTTACATCAGATTTCTGGTTTATGATCATTATTTCATTATAGCTGCTTGCATCCTGTTTTGCCACTTGTATTCTTTTCCACCTGTCTCTTGCTCGTCTTATTATACCATGTGTTCCCCTACTCAATATCACTTACTTTATATCTATTTGCTCCTGTATGCTTGCACTCACGACATGATTTTCAATGCATACTTATGACTCGAATTTATCGATACACATGTGATTATTCCTGCACGCCACTTGGCATTCGCATCACCACTCGCCGGGGAGTTCTGACTCTCCTGAATCCTCATGTCCAGGTTTCAGAGCTTGGAGCTTATAAATTCTTCAAGTTGCTAATCAGAGTGGTGCAGCGGTAGCGGATCTCCAGCAGACCGTCTGAAGCCCTATCCTTCAAAGGCCCCCTGCGCGTCTCTCGAGTTTTCCTTCTGTAAACTCGTGCGCGCCCTTTGTACTGCTCATATTTGTATATCTTTTTGTACTCTCGCAATTGCGCCTATCGGTGATGTAATACTCTTGTAATATTGTATCACATCTGGTGATAACTTTGTAATTGTACTCATATGTTGGAATGTATAATGCACCACGTGCTTCCGTACCCTGATTTTGCCTGTACTGATGCTTACGTATATACGCGAGGTATTTTCGATCTGCGTATATACGTCGTAGTAACATCTCCGTACCCGCGAGATCGGAGCGTCACAGAGATTGAGGGGGTGGAGGGTGGGTTCGTTGGGGAAGGGGAAGGAGGTTCGTCGGGAGGGATGGAGGGGATTTGCCGGAGGAGGGGTTCGCCGGCGAGGGGAGGGGGGTTCGCCGGGGGTGGAGGGAGGTTTCACAGAGGTGGAGGGGGTTCGCCAGGGAAGGGGGTCCATCGGGGAAGAGGAGGGTGTCACCGATGAGTGAGGAGAGGAGGAGGAGAAGAGGGCATTCTGGTTTTTTTTTTGAATTTATTGGATTACTTTATCAATTTGGGGGGTGACCTAATTTGAGGGGTGCCTTCATCAGTTTTGGGGTGGCAATATCTGTTCCCAGGATAGAGTCGTGAGGAGGAGACTCAGCGAGTGAGAGAGTACGATGGTTATGACCACAATCAATGAAAAAAAGGGTAGTTGAAAAAAATATTATTTTAAGACTGGTATCAGTTTTCTTGCTTGTTTTTAGCGACAGGAGAATTTTTTTTCATTGATTTTGGCAGATATGAAGGTCATTTCCCATCATGGGCCTATTGTTCTGCTGCAAGTGGGGGGGAGTGTAAATGAAAAATGTGAAAATGTAAGTGAGAAATTAAAGTTTATGCAAGTAAGTTTGCAGTTTTTAATTGTAATGTAAAAGTGTGAGTGGGAAAGTATACTGTGTTTTACGGTGTTTGGTCCGTAACAAGGAAGTGTAAGTGGAAAAGTTCATCACAAAATTAATTATTTGGTGATTTAATAATATCAATATTATTAAATTAAATCTGCTATTAAAAATTAAAATGTATAACAAATTTGTCAAATAAATATTAAATATTAATAAAAAATTGATAATAAAAAATAACATTGTTGACACTCGCAAAAGACAGAACTCCCGCATTCATCTTCAGCCGGTCTGAACAATATCTGACTTATCGACATCTACAAAAGATAAGTCGAAGACAAGCTGATGACCAGAGATGAGGCAGCAACATGGACATTACTAATCCAGTAAAGCAGATAGTAAGCCAAAGTTGCCTTTGAAGAGACCTAAGCAGGCCTAAGACGCTTTACTTAGCCTGGTATAATCCCAAGATAAGCTTCATAGCTCCGCATTAACAGCCTCGCCTGAGCTTGGTTGATAGCCTCGCTTTGAGACTAATTATTTGTTGGCCCAAAGGCCTTCCACTCTAGTTTTGATGATGATTAACTCATGTAGTTATGTTTACTAATAATCTTGTGTTGTTTAAGTTTCAGATCATTAACCAAGATATTAGTTGGTGATTATCTTCAACAAGGTGTTTAGAAGCTTTTCATGTTGATTTCAGGGCCAAAGCGTCAAGATCACACATTGCCTAGCCCATGGATGGAGTTTTGGAGCAAGTCTACTTGAAGATGAAGATCGTAAAGAAGACTTAGGTATCCATAGTTTAGATAGTGTGTTTTAGATCCATTTGTAAAGCTTAGTATAGTTGATATGCTCAAGTGCACAAACACACACGTTTTCATGTTTGGGATTTGGTTTTCATGAATAGTAGATCAAAACAAGTTTACTTTATTTTTATGTATATTAGATGTGTTCTAAATATACATACATGCTTTAAACTTGCTAGACAAACTTATTTTGATATTCCTATTCATGTATTGAAAAATCAAGTTTGATAAAAATGCAAGTTTTGTTTTTGATAAAATTTGCAAGACTCAAAAATGAATTGATATGATTAATATATGTCTTGAAATTTTTATCACAAGTTTGTGTTTCCATATAAAATGATAAAACTATTTTTGGTGATTTTTAGAAGTGTTAAAAGATTTTTAGAAAAATATTTTACATTATTTTTCTGACCCAGATTTCTGTTCCAGGCTTCAATCAGTCGACTAGTCAACCTGACCTAGTCGACTTGGGTGAAGTCGGTCGACCGGGCCGGTCGACCGACGTGCACAAATCTGTGCACGTTTGGAGGCACTAGGACGGTCGACCACTCCGGTCGACCGGGGCACTTACAGTGCTCTCTGTTTGTTTCGGTCGACCGGGCCGGTCGACCGCAGTTGCCCAACGGTCCTATTTCTGACCGTTGGCGGTCGACCGGGCCGGTCGACCGTTGCCTGTCAGAGCTGCCAGCTCAGCTCTAACAGCTAGTTTTCTGATGGGCCTATAAATACCCCATCTCTTCATAGTTTTTGTAGAAGTTTTCAAGGGCAAAAATTCCAGACCTTCTTAAGTGTTTTTAAAGAGTTTTCAAAAGTGTTTTGGGCTTTAAACTTCCAATTTGATTTGTGTTTGGGTTTTTGAAAAATCAAAGAAAATAGGAATTTGGGGTATTTGTATTGGTTTTCATTCTCTATCTTTTACAAGAGTTTCCCCAAGTATTTTCTTTGTTGCTTGTTTCCAAAAACACCTAGTTTTTCACACTTGAGCTATCACATATCCTAATCTATTTAGGATCTTGTTTTTGTGGAAAAGAAAAGAGAAAGAAAGAGATTGAGTTTGTGATTTTTGGAACCACTTGTTGTAAACACCCTTATTCTTGTTGTATCCCTCTTAGGTAGAGGTGATCGGGTGATTGGTTTGCTCCCTCTAGTGAGAGGTGGAGTTTGGTTGTAAACCCTCTTCGGTAGAGGTGTTGGTTGTTGTGGTTGTTTGGTTAAGGGCCTACCCTTCTTGTGTGAGGAGGTGTTTGTTTGAGAGAGGAGTTCGGTACTCCATTGTTGTAAAAATCCTTCTCGGTGAAGGTTCCCTCGGTGGGAGTCCTCGGTGGACGGTATAGTGGATTGGAAATCCTACACGGTGGTGTAGGCGGGGATGTAGAGCAAGGGTGCTCGAACCTCGAAACATATCATTGTGTTTGCGTTTGATCCACTTGTCTCTAAACTCTCTCTCTTTACATTTGTGCAAAGCATCATACTTCATTCATATTATATTTGCTTGTGTTGAGCATAATTCATATTGTCATATCATATCTATTTGCTTGTGTTGTGCCTTGCATAATTCACATTGCTATATCTTGTATATGCTTGGTTGTTTGTGTGTGCCTCACTTGTACCTAATCAACAAGAGCTTCACATAGCACCTCAACCCATTCAAGGGGAATCAAGAGGAGTTAGTCCAGAGCCCTTCACGGGGAATTCGGCTACACTTGTTGATTGTACTAAGTGTGTGTGCAAAATTTGTATTAGCTTCTGCATTTAGCGCACTTAGTTTGCATTTAGTTTTAGATTAGCACTAACACCTATTCACCCCCCCTCTAGGTGTTCCCTTTCATTATTAGCTTCGTCTGAAGCTTTCCATTTAGCCCCGCCAAGGGCTGATTTAGGAGCTTCGCGCCAGAAGCCTTATACCCTAACTGAGTCATAACTCCGCTATGACTGATTCTCAGCTTTCGCACGAGGCTCTGAAGGCAACTTCGCCTGAAACTATGAGCTAAGTCTTAGCTTCGCATAATCTAGCTTCGCCTAAGCTAGTTCCGCAGGATTCAGCTCCGCATGATCTAACTTCGCGTGATCCAGCTCCGCAGTAAGCTTTGCCAGGTCATCAAATTGACCGTTTCAAAATCCCACGAGGGATTAATGGGTGAACCCACTAATTTAGTGAGATAACGCCACTCTAAGTTGGCGGTTACACCCGCCCACTTCGCCCCACACTAAGTGGAGACAAATCAGCCATAACGGCAGGAAGACGATCGCACGAACCCTCTAACTTCGCCAGAAACTCGCAAAGAGCTTCGTGACAAGGTCATTGGCGAGCCTCGCGCGAAGTTAATGGCTGATTCAGCCTTGCTGAATTCAAGGGGGGCGGTTACACCCCACTTTTAGTTATAAATAGTCCCTTACTAGACACAGGGACAAGAGGACGGACAGAGAGAGAGGAAAATCGACTCAAAACGAGCAGAATTCCTAGCAAAAGGGCTATACTGATCTTCTGTTCTCTGATTCCCCGAACCAAGCGAGAAGGGAGTCTTATTAGGAGGCAGTCTGATCATCTGACCGGTTGCATCGTCAAAGGGATAAAGTGATCGCGCGCTGACCAGATTCCTACCGGCACATTTTCCTAGAAATCTTAAGGAGATCTACTCGTAATTTCAATTTTTATTACTTGTAATTTCGCTCATCGACCCCTTTTTTTTGTAAGTTTTCCCGTGAACCAGCGATTCTTCGATGAAAAACAAGATGGCGACTCCGCTGGGAAAATTAGTCTTCTGGCGCAACAAGGAGACAGTGTCGCAATACGATGGTCAGAATCCTAAGCCCGTTATGTTCAAAAACTTGGTCATTCATTTCTTCCAAGAAAAATTCGAAGAATTGCTCTCAGAGGGTAGTCCAGTGCTCCACGCTCGGAAGCACAGGAAGATCTCGGTGGCCAAAGCTTAAGAGGAGAAGCCAACCTTAACCGGGCGAACAGCTGGAAGAGCCTCGTCCCAACTCCTCTCGGCCTCAATTGAGGCTAAAAGTGCCTTACGCAAGGCTAGCCAGGTTCCCTGCGAACCTAAAACTTCGCTTCCTAAGCAGATGTGGCGGACAAAACAAAAATCTCCATGTGAAACTTCAAGAGAAGCTACACCACAACTTCACCTATCACGCTAAGACAAAGGCAAAATGTCTGTCCGGTTTGGCAGCTTCGCCGAGGCTATTAGCCGCGAAGTTAGGGCGGCAACTCTCCTTCGCCTAATCCATGTTGACACTCTAAAAAAGACAAGATTCCTGACTGGCGTGAACAATGTCTAACTTGTTGACATTTACAAAAGACAAGTGGTAGACAAGCTGACGACCAGTTTTTACCCATCTCCGAGAGACAAATCAGCGACTTGGACTCTACTGATCCAGTGAAGCAGACAGTGAGCCCAGATTGTCTTTGAAGAGACCTAAGCAGGTCTAAAATACTAAGTTAGCTCAACACTTAGCATCACATTAGCCCAAGGGGATAGCCTCACCTGAGAGGCTAAGTTTGTCCAACTTCGCCTTAGAGCTGTTCAAAGCTCTATCAGTGAGCTAACTTATAGCTTCGCCTGAAGTGCTCAGAGTTAGCTTCGCTCAAAGCTACACGCAACCGCGCAGAAGGATGGTCGGTAGCTTCGCCACAGATGTTTATCCAGCTCCGCTGAAGAGGTTTCTTCTGACTTCGCCTGATGCTCCTTCCAGCTCCGCTGCGAGCTCGAGCGACGGCTCCGCTGCGGGTCTTTTATGGTCACCTTTGACCAGTCAAATCTCCAGATGAGATCAAATCTATTCAAGATCAAATATAATCGAGATTAAATCTGAGATCAAATTTGGTAGTTGTTTACCGTAATCTCTTGACTCTCCTAAAACAAGTAAGAAGATCAAGGGAGATCTTTTAGTTATTTGGAAAGAATCAAAATAGATCAGGAGATCGACGCTACCTGCTATTCCTAACTTCGCAGAAGCTGATTCTAGCCTCGCAGCAAGGCTACTTTCTAGATTTAAACAGATTGACTCAATCTGTTTCTAGAGTTTCAAGGGACGATTATACCCCTGCTCTCCCTATAAATAGCCCACCAGAGGCATACGAAGTGGGCACAAAAAAGAGAGAGACATACGCGCACAGGCAGAGGCACGCACAGAGAGAGACGGCTAAACGGAGACCTATTCTCTTGCTTCCAAGAATTCAGAGAACTGCTTCTCTATTCAGGATGCTGATACCCTAAGATCTTCCTCCCTTTCAAGGAATCTCCGGAACCAGGCGAGAAGGAATTCCCAAGTGGAGGCAGTTTGAGAAGTAACAAGAGGGTTCTACCAACCTTCTTTTCTCCGATTCCCCGAACCAGGCAAGAAGGGAATCTCATCGATCGCATCGCCAAAGGGACAAAGTGGTCGCGCGCTGACCAGACTCCTATCGGCACACTTCTCCAGAATCTCAGAGGAGATCTACTTGTAATCTTTTTATTGCAAAAGAATTACTTGTAATTTAGCTCCTCGACCCTTTTTTGTAAGTTTTCCCCTTTGTAAAATCAATGAAAAACAAGATGGCGACTCCGCTGGGGAGCAAATTCTCCACTGTTGAGAATCAAGTGTCGCAATACGACGAACAGACCTTCGGGTCTACTTCTGAATTCAAGGAAGTTGGTGTGGCCAGAGCCCCTCTGGCTAAATCTTCGAAGCAAGTCTCTGTGGAGACAGATGAGGCTCCTTGCGAGCCTATTACGGTCTTCTGGCGCAACAAGGAAGCAGGCCTGCAATGCAAGGGTTAGAATCTTCAGCCTGTCACCTTCGAAAACCTAGTCGTTCACTTTGACCGAGAAAAATTCGAAGAACTCCTCTCTGGGGGTGGTCTAATGCTCCATGCACGAAAGCATAGAAAGGTCTCGATGGCCAAGGTTTCGGAGCAGAAATCGGAAGCACAATCCTTCCAACTCCTCTCAGCTTCGCGTGTGGCTAGCCAGGTTCGCTGCGAACCTAAGCAGATGTGGAGGCCGAAGCAGAAGGCTCTGTATGAAGCCTCAGGTGTAGTTACACCACAAGTTCGTCTCTCTCGCGAAGAAAAAGGCAAGATGTTTGCCTGCTTCATCGAGACTGTCAGTCGCAAAGTTACGACGGCGACCATGCCTTCGCCTAATTCAGAAGCAGTAACTCCTCGCGTCAGCCTCGTTCTTATGAGCGAAGCTACTGATGGTGTGCCAAGCACAGTACCTCAGGGTACGCATGAAGTTCGCAGCCGCGAAGCTGGAACCAAAGCACCACAGTGTGCTTCGTTCCCTAGTTCTTCGAGTACCAAGCTCACTCTTTGCAGCGAAGCTAAGGGATTGCCCCTAAGTGCTGATAGCGGTGCTTATGCAGCTTCAGCGCCCAAGGGCATTTCCAAAGCTTTTAACCGCAAATTTAGAGCCAAAGCTCTATCTAAGGCTAATTACCTTTGCAGCAACATAGCAGATAAAGCATCACAGCGTGCTTCGCTCCCCAGTTCATCAAACACTAAGCTCGCCCTTCGCAGCGGAGCTAAGGGATCGTCCCTAAGTGTTGACAGCGGTGCTTATGTAGCTTCAGCACCCAAGGATATTTCCAAGGCTCTTAGCCGCAAAGTCAGAGCTAATGCACTATTTAGTGCTAATTATCTCTGCGGTGATGAAAAGAACAGGACATCATCCTATGTGCAATCTAACAGAGCCTCTGCGCTGGATCGTTTAGGCCTAATTGGGTCTGACTTGCGAGAATTCTTGACAAGTAAACGAAAGTCAGAATCTTTTCAAACTTCTCCCTCCTATTGTCAACAAGTGGGAAGTCAGTTGGTGACAGTCCACTCAGTCCATTGCCGGTTAGGACCAATCCCCGCCACTCCTCCAGGCCGACGATCAGCTTTTGATCGACTGTCGGTGAAGCTCCGGTAAAACATCGCAAAAGGAGCGTATCGCAAGATCTGCCCTTTGCATCCGTTAACATGATCGGAAGGGGACGAGAGCTGCGTAGGAGCAGACGAGCGTCGTACGACACTCCCTATAGTTCTCCAGATCCAGATTATAGCCCGGGCCTTGGCGAAGTCTTGGTACATGAAGAAGGTGTCTTCCGAAATACCAGACCTGGGGTCATAATACCCTACAGTTATGAACATCCATCTTCCTCAACTGCAGTAACCTCACCAGAATCAACGAAAGGATTATTCCAATTGTCTGATGAGGAGGACGAAGATAGTAGGTATGTCTCTTCAGCAACAGTCAACTCGACACGAACGGATAGAGTATCAGCAAATATGGCTGATAACGGTAATGATGACCTTCGTCGACGGATGGAAGCTCAGGAACAGACTTCCAAGGCCCAGCAAGAAGCCTTGAATAACATTCAACAGATGCTCGCTCAACTCCTCATTAACTGAAATAACAATGATACCGGGAGTGATCTTAACGAGGAAGAACATCATAGCAATGAACAACCAAAGACTGAGTGATCGTGCACATATTTTGTATTCTTTTCATTACACTCCTACATTTATCGTGTAATAAATCTGCTAATTTTCTTATCTTAAATATTTATTTTACAGAAGATAATAATGAAGAGAAAGAGGATTAAACAAAATAAATACTAAATCAGATTTAACTGGATCTATTTGGTTAGCTGAGGATGATCCCAGATCTACTTAGAACAAATCAAGGATTGGGGCAAATATTCAGCTGAAGATCAGAGCAAATAAAAAAGATAACACCAAATGGAAACTGATAAAATTCAGATTTCTATAAATTCATTTTAGTTAGCTAAAAATCAATTGAGGATAATATCAAATACAGAGAGATAAACGGATAGAAAGAAGATCAACGGATGAGATGAAGCAAGTTTGACTTAGATTCTGACTGGATACATTTTAGTATTTGAATCATAACTTTCGCTACAAAATCTCAAATCTGATGATTCAAGATGATCCAGAAAGCAGACTTACAGGGCTACAACTCTTATGTTGATTACTATTTCTAATTCTTTCTTTTGATAAGTGATATTCAGCAATTAACACGCCAACAAATTACAGATCAGAACTGAATATCCACATCAAATCAAGTTTGGGGATAAGGGAGGATTCTAATTCAAAAATTGCCAGCTTTCCCTATCTTCATACTCATCTAACCTCTGCATTTCTTCTATAAATACCTACAATCTCAAAGGTAAGGGGACGACCATGCAGAGATAGGATTTAGTCCACTTTTCCATTTTTTAGTGTAGGTTTTTGTTTTTCTTTTCATGTAATTTTCAATTTTAATTTATGTAACTAAGAGGAGAAACGAGTTTCATGGAGGAAGGAGATCAGGCTTGTACTGAGGGTGACACCGGTGTAAGTAAGTCCTTTCTTTCATTGTTATTAGAATCGAATCGAAGTTTCTTTTTCTTCTTTACTCTTGTTTTAGTTTACTCTCCTTTGATGTGTTTATAATCCAAGTGAATCCGATAGCCTCGAGACTGCTTCGCCATTGCAAGTGCCCTTGATGGCCTATGGTGATGAATAACCATTCTTTGTTAGTTTAGCTCGCCCTTTTATTCGTAGTGTAGATCGAGAATGGGGAAGATCATATACGCCATGCTTGGTTGCCTTCAAAGACAAGGTAAGTCGTCGCAACGGATCTAAGGTATATGAGCATTGAAGAGGTAAGTAATTTTTAGGTTATCTTTTTTTCTTTTATTCTTTAGTTTCAATATCACAAGCTCCAACCATCTTTATCACTCTTTTCCATTTCTTTCTATATAATCTATTTTTCATTTTTCCATCTTCTTAATCTATCATCTTCTTCCTAATTCAACTTTAACAATTTTTATTTTCTTTTAAGAAACTAAAGAAGAACTTTAACCATTAATGGTAGCATAAAAGAGAACTTGCTAAACAAGCTTCCATCGCTAGTCCCTCCTTGTGGATCACGACCAGCATAGTCACTTGCTATAGCGGTAGAATTGAGCACCTTACAATACTGTTTTAAAAGTTCTGAAATTTTGTATTTGTGTGCAGGTAAAATTTCAATTAAAATTTTGGCGTCGTTGATGGGGAGGGACGGTAAGTTACTCTTTTTAAAGTTTATATTTTTGGTTAACCTTCTTCTTTGTTTTTTTGTACAGATTTAACAACAAGGAATTCTTTCTGCAGTGGACACATAAGTGGCCTTGGACTCTGCTCAAGAAAGAAGAGCCAAGAAGCCCTCAGATTTGCTACAGTACTGTGGCAAACTGAGTGAACTACTAACCTGTATTTTCTGCAGGTTGGCTGAATTGCGTTGTTTAAATATCTGTAGCATTTATTTCCTTATTTGTCTCACTGTATTTACTTTCTAACCTCAACAGTAAAATAATGATTGTAATTGCTAAAAAATGATTTAGACTTTGCACGTGTCTATTTCATTACATTTTCTATATACTGTTGAAGAGTGCTGAAGCAAAGGTACGTGTGCATAGCATCTAATATAAGAACACTTTTGGATTGTTTATATTGCTTAAGTGTTGCTTTTCTTGTACACTACACTAAATTGTTCTAAGGGCTTGTCCTATAAACAAGATAAGGTGGGGAAGTCATTACCCTCCCTTAGCCCACAAACAATCTCCTCACTCACTAACCCAAGCCTAACTAAAAATGAGTAGACGTTGGCCCTAGGGACATCTCGGACTCAATTAGGAGATTATCCTAAGGGGAAAAGGTGTTAGAATTTGACTCCTGCCAAATCAGTGTTTAGGAAGGGGACTAAGGGCTGAAGGGCGGAAAGCCCGAAGGTTGGTAGTTACTTAATTAAGGAACGTCTTTGACGGATAACCTCCCACCAATCTTGCCCTGACCTGGCTGATTAGCTTGTAGTCAAAGTCTGCATTATACCTCCTATGGACAGTCTAACCGGTTAGGAGTCGTATAGGTCAAAGGTCTACCCTAACTTAGGTTAGAATTTTTTTCTTTTTATTTGTTTGCTTATTTGTTTGTTTTTCTTTGTTTGTGTTTTATTGTGTGGTATGGCTTATAATAATAATTTTTTCAATTTTAATGGTAATCCATATTACACACTAACCTCTTTTTCGGATATTACCAACCCGGCATATCATAACTTTAACCAACCTAGTGTGCCGGATTGGTCTTATCCGAATCAATATAACCCATGCCCCCAATCTTATAACCATAATTTCCAGAATAATTTCAACTCTTCACAGAGTCAGTGGGAATTCACCTCCCCCGAGCCCAATTTTCAACCAACTTGTCCTCCTTATCCACCTTGTCCACAATATTTCCAAGATTCATACTCAGTTCTACCAGTCCAAAATAGAAAACCATAAATTTTGAAAATGAGTATGCGTGAGTCCAAACAACAATCACAAAATCTGATGGACTCACAATTTTACCACCAATTCCAAAATAACACTTCATCTTTTCAAGACCAATCGCAACAAAACGATGAACCTATCAACTATGAAAAGATGCTTGAAGCCATGACTCAGGCTCAAAACGCTCGTAATCATGACATAGATATGATGGTCCAATCTCTACGTTCTCACCATTTGGCCAGTTCTGATGTCGGTAACCATTCTGTTAGAGCCGAAGAGTCATGTTGTTTTGGAACACAAAATTCCATTTCAGCACAATCATTTGAACTTGTCTAAACTCTAAATTTTGAAAGTGACATTGACAGTTTGGCAAGTTATCCCTTTCCTGAAATTGAACTTGAAAATGAATATGATCATAAACCTCAACTTAGTGATTCAATTCTACTTCCTGATTCAATTATGACTCCGGTGTCTTCACCTGATTTCAATCTTTTTCCCGAGTCAACATTAGATCCTGTGCCAATTCATAATGAAATTGAATCGCCCATCTTTGATGATCATCATATTGAACTTGATCAATTTTATAATTTTGAAAGTCTCATTGATAAATTGGCAAGTTCTCACTTTTATGAAATTGAACTCAATGAGAAATGTGACCTAGATTCTCAAACCTGTAATCCAGTTCAAATTCCTGAATCAATATTGACTCCTGTTTTGTTATCCGACTTGAGTAATATTTTAGAGTCAGTTTTGATTCCCACACCTATCATTCTTGAACTTGAATCACCAATATTAAGTCACATTCCATTGTTGGAAAATGAATGTTGACTTGAGTTTCAACTTCTTGATTTGGACCCACTTCCTGAACCAATCTCGACTCCTTAACCTTTACTTGACTTAAGTCACTTTCCTGAGTCGGTATTAGTTCCCGTACTTTCTGAGTCCAAGTCAATCATTCTATCTTTTCACACTCCATTTTGGGACAAGGCGGTTGATAAAATTGACTCTGAAATTAATTATGGAATTTGGAAATTAGATGGGGTCAAATATTTAATAAAAATCCTTCATGTATACATCATTTTAGTGGGTTATATTAGAGAGATTTCTGGTGGGTTCCTCCGAACTCCATGCAAAGTCGATTGGGCCGCATTTCGTGGATCAATCAGACCACCACCGGAACCACCATTTTAAGGTAGAATTTTCCTTCCCTATCTTCTTTTTCATGCATCTATGCATTAATTCATACATTGAGGACAATGCATGAGATAGGTGTGGGGGAGGGTTCTAACATAACTTAGGTTTTTCTTTTTATTAAAAAAAATTAACATTTTCTTTACGTTTAAAATTTTTTTGAAAATAGAAACAATATTTTGACATATTTTTTGTAAGAAATTAAGTCAATTTTAAGGAATAGGAAAATCAAAATTAGTATTTCTTGAACTTGGTCAAAATAAGATTATTTGTTTGATTTTTAGAGTTAGGAAGATAATTTGTCAAAGTAATTTAGTCTTGATCTTTACCTTAATGAAATATGCACACTTCATACACTTACACACTTAGGGTTCAAAAAACGAAGATTCTTATGCCTTATAAAAAAAAAAAAGAAAAAAAATATATCTATGAAAAATGAACAAATCTAATTATTGATTAGGTAGGTGCTTTGGCCTAAGTAAGCCTTGGTATTTATGCGAAAGATGATTAGATAAGTTTGAGGAAAAAATATAAAAAAATATCCTCTGATTAAGCTGGGTATTTGTGCCTAATAAAGTATAAGTATTCACGCCTAAAAGTAGTTCATATAATAAAATCCTTAGTTTTGTGGCCTTATTTGCTCGAGTCTTAAGTCCTTGGGGTGTTTTCCCACCCGGTGTCCTAAGACTGTTTGGTTTGGGAGTCATTGATTAAAAGCTCGTTACATGGGCAGATTGGAAAGCCTAATAGAACTAAGGAATAATACCTATATATATATATATATATATATATATATATATATATATATATATATATATATATATATATATAATATATATATATATATATATATATATATATATATATATATATATAAGGCATAAGAGTTAGAGTCAAAGAACCCTTAGTCAAAATTTTCATGATCACAATGTGCATATGACTTAGGGTAAAGTAATAGACTAGATGAGAAGTACAATTTGACTCCTTACTTTGATTGATAATAAATTTTTGAATAGAGACTAAGTTTAGGAATGAAAAATTCGGTTTTCCTATAACTTATAGATTTCTTAAATCTTACAATAATATTTCAAATATTTTTCTTTCAAAATGTGTTTTCAAAATATTAACATTTTTTTTATGGATTTTGCGGGTGCAATCCACTGAAAACCCTCACGAGACAAAACTCGTCATTTAGGGGTAACCTAGAGGTTTAACGGCTTGTTGCACAAGCTCAGTGCAATCGCGTGACCTGCGAAAGTGGTCTAATAATCTTTGATTTAGTTTTGTTATTTTTCTCGAGGACGAGTAAAAGATAGGTGTGGGGGTGTGATCGTGCACATATTTTGTATTCTTTTCATTACACTTCTACATTTATCGTGTAATAAATCTGCTAATTTTCTTGTCTTAAATATTTATTTTGCAGAAGATAATAATGAAGAGAAAGAGGATTAAACCAAATAAATACCAGTTAAAATCAGATTTAACTGGATCTATTTGGTTAGCTGAGGATGATCCCAGATCTAGCTAGAACAAATCAAGGATTGGGGCAAATGTTCAGCTGAAGATCAGAGCAAATTAAAAAGATAACACCAAATGGAAACCGATAAAATTCAGATTTCTATAAATTCATTTTGGTTAGCTAAAGATCAACTGAGGATAATATCAAATACAGAGAGATAAATGGATAGAGAGAAGATCAACGGATGAGATGAAGCAAGTTTGACTTAGATTCTGACTGGATACATTTTAGTATTTGAATCATAACTTTCGCTACAGAATCTCAAATCTGATGATTCAAGATGATCCAGAAAGAAGACTTACAGGGATACAACTCTTATGTTGATCACTATTTTTAATTCTATCATTTGATAAGTGATATTCAGCAATCAACACGACAATAAACTGCAGATCAGAACTGAATATCCACATCAAATCAAGTTTGGAGATAAGGGAAGGATTCTAATTCAAAATTAGCCAGCTTTCCCTATCTTCATACTCCTCTAACCTCTGCATTTCATCTATAAATACCTGCAATCTCAAAGGCAAGAGAACGACCATGCAGAGATAGGATTTAGTCCACTTTTTCATTTTTTAGTGTAGGTTTTTGTTTTTTTTTCATGTAATTTTCAATTTTAATTTTTGTAACTGAGAGGAGAAACGAGTTTCATGGAGGAAGGAGATCAAGCTTGTACTGAGGGTGACACCGGTGTAAGTAAGTCCTTTCTTTCATTGTTATTAGAATCGAATCGAAATTTCTTTTTCTTCTGTACTCTTGTTTTAGTTTACTCTCCTCTGATGTGTTTGTAATCCAAGTAAATCCGATAGCCTCAAGACTGATTCGTCATTGCAAGTGCCCTTGATGGCCTATGGTGATGAAAAACTATTCTTTATCAGTTTAGCTTGCCATTTTATTCGTAGTGTAGATCGAGAATGGGGAAGATCATATACTCCATGCTTGATTGCCTTCAAAGATAAGGTAAGTCGTCGCAACAGATCTAAGGTATATGACGTAAGTAATTTTTAGGTTATCTTTCTTTTCTTTTATTCTTTAGTTTCAATATCATAAGCTCCAACCATCTTTATCACTCTTTTCCATTTCTTTGTATATAATCTATTTTTATTTTTCCATCTTCTTAATCTACCATCTTCTTTCTAATTCAACTTTAACAATTTTATTTTCTTTTTAAGAAACTAAAGAAGAACCTTAACCATTAATGGTAGCATAAAAGAGAACTTGCTAAACAAGCTTCCATCGCTAGTCCCTCCTAGTGGATCACGACCCGCATAGCCACTTGCTATAGCGGTAAAATTGAGCACCTTGCACTGCTGTTTTAAAAGTTCTAAAATTCTGTATTTGTGTGCAGGTAAAATCTCAATTACTGAGAAGTCAAAGGAGAGTTCTTCTTTAGACGCTGAAGTTCTTAAAGGCATCCAAACTCAAATTGCATCCCTAACTCAGAGGGATGAGTTAAAGAAAGTAGGGGCAGTCCGTCCTTACCTGCTAGAATGGGATTCAGTACCATACCCACCAAAATTCAAACCACCAGCGTTACATACGTATGATGGTAAGAGCTCGCCAAACCAGCACATCTACTATTTCCGGTCTCAGACCGGTAATGTTATAGACAACGATGCTATCATGACCAGACTGTTCATTGGCACCTTAAAAGGGGTAGCATTTGACTGGTTCCGAAGTCTCCCTCCTTGCTCTGTCAATTCCTGGATCGACCTGAAAACCCGATTTCTTTCTCGTTTCTATGAGGATGATACCAAGGTAACCATGGACAAACTCCTCTCTACCGTACAGAAGAAGGGATAATCTGTCCGTGACTACATTGAGCGGTTCAGAAACTTATCTTTGATGTGCCCAGCAGGGATGCCTGATTGAGAATTTAAGAATTTGTGAATAAAAAGAATGAAGTGTAGATTTCTTAGTCTCAATGCGAATCCGCTGTAGCAAGGGCTCAAGCGGGTCGTGATCCTCAGGGAAGGATGCGATGCAAGCTTTTCGACTCGATTCCTCTGTATCTTCAAAAATAGGAGAAAAGAGATTAGATTTGAGAATATATGATATGAAAGACGTGATTTTGCTGATTTTCTACCACAA
This sequence comes from Agave tequilana, assembly GCA_038442645.1. NCBI lineage: Eukaryota > Viridiplantae > Streptophyta > Magnoliopsida > Asparagales > Asparagaceae > Agave > Agave tequilana. The sequence goes on along the minus strand of JAVJIF010029572.1, from coordinate 25,098 downwards.
CCCTATTGCAAGTTAAGGAGATTGATCTTCATCTTGAGATGTATGTAATTCACCCTAGGTTATTAAGAATAATTCAAGTAAGAAAAACCAATACCAGATTCTAACTAAGTTACATTATTTAAAAGCCAAACTATGGTTCATCCTAACATCTAGGTACAGCTTAATAGAAGATGAATCTTAAATTTATGCTGTCCTAGTTCTTAAGTTTGAAATCATGAAAAGTCTTTTTAATATGCAACCTAGATTAAGAATCTTAGTTATCTTGTTTAATCTTCAAGAAAAGTTGTTATTAAACCTAGGGTTTCTAGAGATGGTCATCAATCTGATCAAGGCTTAACTGCTCTAGGGTTGCTTTAAGAATTTCAGCAAACCACTAGAGAGAATTAGTTCATCATCATTTTTTTTATCTTTTCAATTTATATTTTTTTTTATTGTTTAATAAGAGAGATTAGAGAGAGAAAGAAAGAAAGAAAACAAATCAAAAGATCGATGATTAGAAACCAAACCAGAGAGATCACAGAAATAAAATAAAACTAAATACAGAAAATTAAATGGGAAAAAGGTAACCTTTATTGCAGAATAATCCTCCAATTACAAAGCTCCTTCTTCTCCACAACGTATATGAAATGAAAGTTACAATCTTGCAGAAAATTAAAGACAATGGCTAGAAGAAAACCCTAATACGTCTCTGGATGCCCTCTCTGCTGCGCCTGCAGGGATATTTATAGTGCAGAAGGTGATAGAGTCCCGGATAAGATCGCACACGAAAGTTGGTAGTCAACTTCATCCAAAATGCCGCAGAATCTGGGCTTTTGCCGCAGATCTGCGGCATTTCTGTGGAATCTGGCCACGCGCTTTGGCGCGTGGCTTCTTCTGGTCCATCCATTTGGGCGCCTGCTTCTGGAAGCTGCATCCTGGCTCTTTATTCTGGATTTTTCGAGATAACTTAGTAATCAAGTTAACTTGATCTCAAATATCCCAAATCTTCTATCCACGAATTTCCTTCTTATCTTGGGCTTTTATCCTCATCCTGCAAGTTTTTAGGGTTGGATAGAAGTCTATCCTTCCCTTATCTTTGATATTTGCAACTTTTAGCCCTTGTATTTGCATTTTGACATCTTGTAATTGCGCTTTTGCACCTGGGCTTCAAACATGGGCTTGGATCTGGGCTTTTGGGCTCTTTTAGGCTTTATTTATTATTAAAATAATAATTCGAGGCCTGCACACATGAAATAACAAAATATTAATAAATGTGCATTATAATATGAATAAATGTGCAAATGTGATGGTAAATATGATGACAATTATGCATTTTTTACTACTAATCACACCCCCACACTTATCTTTTTGCTCGTCCTCGAGTAAAAATCAAAAAGAAAAAGAAAATCTAATCTAACTAACTCACTTTCGTAGGAATCACGGTTGCACTTAGCGTGTGCAACAAGCCGTTAAACCCCTAGGTTACCCTAGAGGACGAGTGTTGTCTCGTGAGGGTTTTCAGCGGATTACACCCACAAAATTCATAAAAAGGAAAATATTTGACTTATATTTGAAGAGACTAAGTAGTCTATAAGTTTTAGGATTATCATTTTTATTCATTCTTTAAACTTAGTCTTTATAAAGTAAATTGTTATCCATTTTAGGTAAGGATTAAAATTGAATGTTTGTATAGTCTTTTTCGTTACCAAAAGTCATACGCACCCTTGTGAATCTAGGAATTCCTTAACTTGGACTCTCATGCCTCTTTATTATTTTTATAACATCATCTAATTTTCTTTCGTGTAAGTATCAAGGCTTCTTGAGGCCCTCATACCTAACTAATCGACTAATAGATGTGTTAATAATTTTTTTTTTTGGCATGTATAACTCATCTAATTTTCTTTCGTATAAGTATCAAGGCTTCTTGAGGCCCTCATACCTAACTAATTGACTATTAGATGTGTTAATACATGTATAATATTTCTTTAGTTTAGGCTTTCTAATCCACCCATATAGCGAACTTAAAGTCGATGACTCCCAAACCAGTCGGTCTTAGGGCACCAGGTGAGAAAACACCCCGCGGACTCAAATTCGAGTGAACTAGGCCACAAAACTAAGGATTTTATTTATTAACTCACCTTTAGGCGTGAATACTTATGCTTCATGAGGCACATGTATCCAGCTTAATTAGTGATTGAAAATTTTTTTTTATTATTTTTTTATGAGGCACAAGGGTCTTTGTCTTAGAATCCTAGATATGCATATTTCATTAAGGTAAAAATTAAGACTAACTACTTATTCAATTTCTCCTCCTATACCTAAAATTTAAACAATTTATTTATTTTGACCAAGTTTTTAGAAATCCTAATCATGATTTTCCTAATCCTTAAAACTAACTTAGATTTCTTTCAAAAAATAAGTCAAAGTATTATCCTTTTTATAATTTTTTTTGTTTTTTGTTTTTTGTTTTTTTTTTTTTTTAGATTTTTTTTAAATGTATTACATACCCTTCCCCCACACTTGTTTCATGCATTGTCCCTAATGTATGAATGAAATGCATGGATGCATGAACTGGCAGAAAGATATAGTTACCGATACAGTGGGTCAAAAAGACCCATGGCTGCATTTACTTCCGGTACTGACTCCAAAAAGATTTTAAGACGTTGACCATTTACCTTGAATGCATTGCCATTTTTGGGGTCGTAGATCTCTATGGCTCCGTATGGAAACACAGTCTTAACAATGAAGGGCCCTGTCCATCTTGACTTCAACTTGCCAGGAAAGAGATGAAGTCTAGAGTTATAGAGTAAAACTTTTTGTCCTTGGACAAAAGTTTTTCTCGTGATGGATTTATCATGAAAAACCTTAACCGTATCCTTCGCAATCTTTGCATTATCGTATGCATCATTCCTCAACTCCTCTAGTTCAGAAATTTGTAATTTCTGAAACTCACCGGCCTTATCTAAATCAAAATTTAGCTGCTTAATTGCCCATAAGGCCCGGTGCTCTAGTTCAACAGGAAGGTGGCAAGCCTTTCTAAAGACTAATCTGTAGGGAGACATTCCTAGAATCGTCTTAAAGGCAGTCCTATATGCCCATAGGGCATCTACCAGTTTGGTGGACCAGTCCTTCCTATTCTGATTCACGATCTTCTCCAAAATGAGCTTGACTTGCCTATTAGAAACTTCTACCTGTCCGCTAGTTTGAGGATGGTAGGGCGTAGACAACTTGTGAGTTATGGCATATCTTCGCATAAGAGCTTCAAAAGTTCTATTGCAAAAATGTGTGCCATTGTCACTAATGATGGCTCGAGGGATTCCAAAGCGTGAGATGATATTATCTTTCAAGAATTTGACAACAACTTTGTTGTCATTTATCTTGCAAGGGACAGCTTCAACCCATTTTGACACGTAGTCTACGGCCAACAAGATGTATTGGTGCCCAAACGAATTAGGAAAGGGTCCCATAAAATCGATGCCCCAGACATCGAAAAGTTCTACTTCTAGAATAGGATTTAGGGGCATCATATTTCGTTTGGAAATTCTTCCTATCATTTGACATCTTGCGCAAGTTTTGCAATACTCAAATGCGTCTCTAAACACGGTTGGCCAATAAAAGCCACTTTGTAGAATTTTCTCGGCAGTTTTGCGGGGACCAAAATGTCCACCGCAAGTGAACTCATGACAAAAAGCTAGAACGCTTCTAGTTTCCTCGTCGGGGACACATCTCCTAATGATTTGGTCGCTACAATATTTAAAAAGATAAGGATCTTCCCACATGTAATACCGAACTTGAGATAAGAATCGGTATCTATCCTGTTTAGACCAATTAGGTAGTGTTTGGTTTGTGACTAAGTAATTTACTATGTCAGCAAACCATGGCTCCTTAGAGATGGCTAGAAGTTGTTCATCGGGGAAATTGTCATTGATGGGCAGTTCGTCAGAAGGTGCGTTTGGCACACGAGAGAGATGGTCAGCTATGACATTTTTGACACCTTTTTTATCTCGAATTTCGAGATCGAATTCTTGAAGGAGAAGGATCCAACGAATGAGTCGGGCCTTCGCATCTTTTTTAAGCATAAGGTATCGAAGTGCAGAATGGTCAGTGAAAATCGTGGTCTTGGTCCCAAGTAGGTATGGGCGGAATTTCTCCAAAGCGAACACTACTGCCAAGAATTCCTTCTCGGTTGTAGTATAGTTCATTTGGGCGTCATTGAGCGTCCTACTCGAATAATAGATCACGTGCTGCTTGTTGTCCTTACGCTATCCTAAGACAGCACCTATCGCAAAATCAGAAGCATCGCACATGATCTCAAAAGGTTTGGACCAGTCCGGAGGTGAGATGATAGGGGCAGAGATAAGTTCCACTTTCAGTTTCTCCCATGCACTATGGCACCTATCATCAAAGATGAAGGACATGTCTTTAGCTAGAAGGTTTGTAAGGGGTCTAGCAATATTGCTAAAGTCCTTAATGAACCTACGATAAAATCCAGCGTGTCCTAAGAAAGACCGAATGTCCTTCACGCATCGTGGAAGTGGAAGTTTGGCTATGATCTCCACCTTGGCCTTGTCTACCTTAATCCCTTCCCTAGATATCTCGTGACCTAGGACAGTCCCATGTTGCACCATGAAGTGACACTTTTCCCAATTGAGGGTCAAGTTCTTTTCGGTGCACCTACTCAGCACTAGCTCCAAGTGATGGAGACACTGGTCAAATGAATTTCCATAGACGGAGAAGTCGTCCATGAAAATTTCTAGGAAACGCTCGACCATATCCGAAAACAAGCTTAACATACAACGTTGGAATGTGGCGGGGGCATTGCATAAGCCGAAAGGCATTCGACGGTAGGCAAATGTCCCAAATGGACATGTGAACGTTGTCTTCTCTTGGTCCTCCGGTGCTATAGGGATTTGGTTATATCCCGAATATCCGTCCAAAAAGCAGTAATACTCATGACTGGCTAATCTTTCCAGCATTTGGTCAATGAAAGGGAGGGGAAAATGATCTTTCCTAGTGGCTGCATTCAACTTGCGGTAGTCTATGCATACTCTTACCTTGGTAGGCAATCGTGTTTGCACTAACTCATGCTTGTCGTTCTCTACCACAGTAAAGCTGGACTTCTTAGGGACCACATGCATTGGGCTAACCCATTCGCTATCGGAAATGGGATAAATGATCCCATTATCTAACAGTTTCACTATTTCAGCGTATACGGCCTCCTGCATGAGTGGGTTTAGCCTACGCTGTGGATCTCTCTTCGGTCTAACCCCTTCCTCTAGGTGAATACGATGCTGGACTATCGTAGGGCTCAGTCCCTTGATATCTGCCATAGTCCAACCAATGGCTCCCCTATGTCTCCTAAGGGTTGCCAGCAGGTCCTCCTCTTGCCTATTGGTCAAATTAGATGCAACTATGACTGGTAACGTCTCTTGTTCACCTAGGTAGGCGTACTTAAGATGTTTGGGCAAGGCTTTTAACTCCAAAGAAGGACGTGGCTCAATGGGTGGAGGTGTTAAGCTTGAGTCTCCCATCTCTATAGAACTCAGATTTGATTCCCATTCGATCTCATCAAGGCTGATATCACTTTTTTCTAAATCTTCCTCTTCCTCTGACTCAAGTATGATCTCATCATTATGCTCACTCGTCATATTTTCAATGAAGTTAACCTCAAAGGGTTGGTCGGTCACATCGTAGGGATGCTTACCTAGGTTGAAAACATTGACTTCCTTGGTCATATCCCCAAAAGTTAATCTCATGGATCCGTTTCTACAATTGATTATTGCATTTGCAGTTGCTAGGAACGGTCTTCCTAAGATGACGGGAGTTTGGGACCTAGGATTAGACACAGGTTGTGTCTCTAAGACAATGAAATCTACTGGGTAAATGAACTCTCCTGCCCGTATGAGAACGTCATTGATTTCTCCCTTAGGAACTTTGACAGAGCGGTCAGCCAACTGAATAGTAACTTGGGTCGGGTTGAGTTCACCTAATCCAAGTTGTTGATACACGGAGAAAGGGAGCAAATTGATGCTAGCTCCTAAATCGAGGAGTGCTCGATTGATTTCGGCTCGACCTATGGTGCGAGAGATGGTGGGGCAACCAGGGTCCTTATACTTAATAGGGATCTGGTTGGACAATAGCTCACTAATGTTGGTGGCTAGAAAAACCTTCTTAGGCACATTAGTCTTTCTTTTCTTGGTGCACATGTCCTTAAGGAATTTGGCATAATTAGGGACCTGTTGGATTGCATCAAGAAGTGGAATGTTGAGCCTAACTTGATTGAATACCTCTAATAATTTCTCCATATGTGCATTGTTGTTGCTTCTAAGCCTATTTGGAAATGGAGCTATAGGCTGGTGCATCTGACCTGCTGACTTTTCAGCTTCAGTTTCATTGGGGCTGGATTGAGACGGAGTGGAGCTAGATGGAATGGAAGTGGAGCTAGATGGAATGAATGGCTGAGATGGTTCCAATGGCATGGATACTTGATTATCAACTTGTTTCCCAGATCTGAGTGTATGAACCATGTGACACTGATTTGGGTCTTGAGCCTCATTGGCTGGCCTAGGATTCCTAGGATTTGGCAATGGTTGACTCGGTAGGGTCCCTCTCTGTCTCTCTTGCTGGTTCAACTGGATCTCTATCCTAGTTAAGACTTGAGCCAGCGTGTCGTGGCTTTTAACTAGGGTGTCCACCTTTCTTTCCATGTTGGACAGCCTTGTTTCCATTTGTGAATATTGGAAAGAGGGTGGAGGATTTTGACTAGGAAAACTCTGCTGATAGGGCGAATTTTGAAAATTGTTAGAGAATTTGGGCCTACTCTGCTCAATGTTGCTCGGGCCCCATGAAAATTGGGATGGTTTCTCCAACCGGGATTGTAGGTGGGCGAATAAGGATTGTTGGCGGGCCTTGTGAAGGCCGCACTCATATGTTCAGGCAAGCTTTGATGCGCGATGAAGACAGGACATTCCTCGAACACATGGTTCATATCTAGACAATAAGTACAGCCCGCCGAAGATGTTGGGCTGACTTGGTTCACAGAGACTGGCTCTTTTGTTTCAAGAGCCTCCAGTCTTCGCATAACAGCAGCTAACTTAGCATCAGTTGCTACATTGGCCTCAATGGAATGGATACCTCCTTTAGAAGAAGTAGGGTCATTAGTCCTAAATTTTTCCGGGATAGGTTCCCATTGGATGGTATTTTCAGCTAATTCCTCATACAATTCCCATCCTTCATTTTCGTTCTTTTTCATAAATCCTCCTTGGCACATGGATTCTAACAATGTTTTAGTTTGATATTCTAATCCATCATATAGAACTTGGCAAAGTCGCCATTTCTTTATCCCATGGTGAGGACATTGAGCAAGAAGGTCCTTGAAACGTTCGAAATATTTCCAAAAAGGCTCATTGGCTGTCTGCTTAAACTGTAGGATATTCTTCCTAATCAATGCAGTCTTGTGAACGGGATAAAATTTCTTTAAGAATGCCTTAACAAAATTATCCCAAGAAGATATAGAACCAACCTCTAGACTGTATAGCCATTTCTTTGCTAAATCCTTCAAAGAAAAGGAGACAAACCTAAGTTTGATGTCATCTTTTCCTAACTTAGGAATATTCATCATGAGACATACTTCCTCAAATTCCCTTATGAAGAAGTATGCGTCCTCGGATTCCAACCCATGGAATTTAGGAAGGGTGTTGATGTATTGTGGCTTAAGCTCAAATGGGTCAACACCTTCATCGTTAAGCTTGATGCAAGAAGGAAGAGAGGTCCTGATAGGATAGATCCTATCTTGGAGAGACGGAGGTTGTGCCATGTGAGAGTCGGGCTTTTGTTCGGGTGGTGAACTAGTTCTAATTAGCCTGGATGTAAGTGGGTCTCTCGACCAAGCGGACATGCACAATCAGCAAACAAGTTCACCCAATCAATCAATAAAAAAAAGAAAAACAATCAAAAATCCTAATTTAGGGTAAGCCTTGACCTAGACGACTCCTAACTTTAGACTGTCCTTAGGAGGTCTACTGTCGACGTTAACCACAAGCTAATCGGCCAGGTAGGTGGCAAGACCGGTGGGAGGTTTTCCGTCAGAGACGTTCCTTAATTAAATAACCACCGTTCTTCGGGCTTTCGGCCCTCAATCCCCTGCCTAGACACCGATTTGACAAGAGTTAATTTCGAACAATTTTCCTCCTTCGGTCAATCTCCTATTGAGTCCGAGTTAACCTAGGGCCAACGTCTAGTCAAATTTTATTTAAGGTTAGGGTTGTGAGTGTGACGGATATGATTTGTGGGCCAAGGAAGGGTGATGAAATCCCCACCTTATCTTGTTTATGGGTTATGCCCTTAAGATGTTTTTGTGTACGTGTAAAGCTATAGAAAAGTAATCACTCAAGAAAGCAGTAAATCAACCAAGAGTGTTTCCTAATCTATATGCTATGCAAACGTACCTTGTCGCCAGCACTCTTCAACAGAATTAAAAAAATTAAAATAGACACGTGCCCTAAATGCAAGAGTCTATTTTTTTTTTATTATTATCAACAAATGGGTTAATGTTATTAATTAGCAGTTGCAGAGTGATCACAGAGAAATATAATCAAAGCAGTAAGCTATTTTTGCAATTCAGAGCAACCTGCAGAAAACCAGATTAGTAGTCAACTACTATTGCCGCAGAATTGCGGCCCTGGCCGCGGATCTGCGGCAAATATGTAGGCCCTGGTGCTCTGCCTTCGAGGGCAGACGCACTGGGTTGCTGTATGTCCTTGCTACTGCTCTGTTTTCCTGTTCTCTGTATCTGCAAACAGAAAGAATAAAGAATGATTAGAACGAGGAAATCGTGCCGTTCCTTCCCCGGCAACGGCGCCAAAATTTTGATTGAGAATTTAAGAATTTGTGAATAAAAAGAATGAAGTATAGATTTCTTAGTCTCAATGCGAATCCGCTGTAGCAAGGGCTCAAGCGGGTCGTGATCCTCAGGGAAGGATGCGATGCAAGCTTTTCGACTCGATTCCTCTGTATCTTCAAAATAGGAGAAAAGAGATTAGATTTGAGAATATATGATATGAAAGACGTGGTTTTGCTGATTTTCTACCACAACCCTATTGCAAGTTAAGGAGATTGATCTTCATCTTGAGATGTATGTAATTCACCCTAGGTTATTAAGAATAATTCAAGCAAGAAAAACCAATACCAGATTCTAACTAAGTTACATTATTTAAAACCAAACTATGGTTCATCCTAACATCTAGGTACAGCTTAATAGAAGATGAATCTTAAATTTATGCTGTCCTAGTTCTTAAGTTTGAAATCATGAAAAGTCTTTTTAATATGCAACCTAGATTAAGAATCTTAGTTATCTTGTTTAATGTTCAAGAAAAGTTGTTATTAAACCTAGGGTTTCTAGAGATGGTCATCAATCTGATCAAGGCTTAACTGCTCTAGGGTTGCTTTAAGAATTTCAGCAAACCACTAGAGAGAATTAGTTCATCATCATTTTTTTTATCTTTTCAATTTATATTTTTTTTATTGTTTAATAAGAGAGATTAGAGAAAGAAAGAAAGAAAACAAATCAGAAGATCGATGATTAGAAACCAAACCAGAGAGATCACAGAAATAAAATAAAACTAAATACAGAAAATTAAATGGGAAAAAGGTAACCTTTATTGCAGAATAATCCTCCAATTACAAAGCTCCTTCTTCTCCACAACGTATATGAAATGAAAGTTACAATCTTGCAGAAAATTAAAGACAATGGCTAGAAGAAAACCCTAATACATCTCTGGATGCCCTCTCTGCTGCGCCTGCAGGGATATTTATAGTGCAGAAAGTGATAGAGTCCCAGATAAGATCGCACACGAAAGTTGGTAGTCAACTTCATCCAAAATGCCGCAGAATCTGGGCTTTTGCCGCAGATCTGCGGCATTTCTGTGGAATCTGGCCACGCGCTTTGGCGCGTGGCTTCTTCTGGTCCATCCATTTGGGCGCCTGCTTCTGGAAGCTGCATCCTGGCTCTTTATTCTGGATTTTTCGAGATAACTTAGTAATCAAGTTAACTTGATCTCAAATATCCCAAATCTTCTATCCACGAATTTCTTTCTTATCTTGGGCTTTTATCCTCATCCTGCAAGTGTTTAGGGTTGGATAGAAGTCTATCCTTCCATTATCTTTGATATTTGTAACTTTTAGCCCTTGTATTTGCATTTTGACATCTTGTAATTGCGCTTTTGCACCTGGGCTTCAAACATGGGCTTGGATCTGGGCTTTTGGGCTCTTTAGGCTTTATTTATTATTAAAATAATAATTCGAGGCCTGCACACATGAAATAACAAAATATTAATAAATGTGCATTATAATATGAATAAATGTGCAAATGTGATGGTAAATATGATGACAATGATGCATTTTTTACTACTAATCAATGCCATTACCCATGCTCTTATAGACGTGCAGGCACACCTTCTTAGACCAAGTAAAAATTTGCATGGGAGCTGTCAAAGCCCATACCTGGAAAGAACTGGTCGAGCAAGCTGAGATAGCTGAAAAGTCGGCTAAAAAGTTTGAACCATCCACCCTAAAGGCAAATGGGGTATGAATAATAAAGGACGCGGCGACATGGCACAGTCTTCTCAAGCCAAAGGAAAGAGACTATGTCCGTTGAATTGTCAGGGGATGTTCAGTCGAAGGCCAAGAAGAGCGGCTTCAATAGTCAGGAGTCCAAGTTTCCTTCGAAACAGTACTCCTTCAAAGACGATCAGGTGGTCACAATATTCCATTTACTCCACAAAGGGAATAAATTGAAGCTGCGGATGCTCGGCGGCCTAATGAAATAGGATGCACGAACGATCCCAAATATTGTCTCTTTCACAGGATGATTCATCATCCTACCGACAAGTGCTTTGTCCTCAAGGACAGAATTCAAGCTTTAGTCGACGCCGGAGTCCTGACACTGAAGTCAGAGCAAAAGAAAGTCACTGCAAACATGGTGACCCTCGAGTTCGGCAGAACCCCAAGGGTCACAGTTCCTGACGGGACTTTCCCAATCCCTGTACCACGACTGGAAGTCAAGCATCCTTCAGCTAAGACTCAAGAGAATAAAGGTCTTATTCCCTCGACACTGGAGACATGGGAAATCATGTGGATACACCCAGACCTTGTCCAAGACGAACAATGGGATTCAAAGAAGTCCAAGTCGAAGGGCAAATCTTATAATGTCGTCTCCATTCTGCCGGATGATGGCAACCTCACATCAGCTTCTCTCAGCAATTCCGAAGGGGAAAAGCACGCTTGCACGACGCAAGCTGATGTACCTCAGCCAACAGGTACTCAATCCGAAAAATCATACTTAAAACAGTATGAGAAAGCTACTGACGAGACACAACTGCAGACGATGTTAGTACAAATACCAGCACCCGCTTCGGTTCCAACCAAGGGGAAGGAGAAGCCAAAGGAAGTCCGGTTTGACCATGTCCTGAAGAAGCCTTCAGGCCCAGGGCTTGACATGCCCTTTCGTTTTGACATATTGGCCCAGCTGGCTAATATCCCAGCTCGTATTACCATACACGAGCTCCTTTGTCTCTCAAAAGAGACAAGAGAAGCACTCAGAGATGCACTGGCTAATTCAGAATCATTCCTGACGTATATGCCAGAAATCACTAAAGATGACGCGAAATCTTCTTGCCCCGAATGCCATCATGTACAATCAAAGGTACCTGCTATTACCTTCATAGAGGAAGATATGCTTCTCAAGGATAACAAGCACGATCGACCTTTGTACTACACCGGATACATCGGTTCAACATGCATTGAAAGGGTACAGGTTGATCTGGGGTCTGCACTCAGCATCATCCCCAAAAGGCTCATCTACTTCCTCGGTATACCACTATATATGTTGTCCGCAACCACTACAACAATATACGGTTTTAATGCCAGAAGTAGTAATCCACTTGGAAAAATTAGACTACGTTGTCGAATCGGGAGCTTGAAGTCAGAAGTGACGTGCTATGTCATTGACGCTGACACGTCGTACAACTTGTTACTAGGATGACCGTGGATCCACGCCAACTAGATCGTTCCCTCCACTCAGACACCCCACAATTTTTCCATTATGCGCGACCAGCGCACCATATGATGAAGAAAATGGGGTACAACCTGAAGCATGGGAAAGGCTTGAATTTCGGAAAAGGAAGCGTAGTTTGCTGCGCAACTTCGTGCCAAGAGGGAAACCTAAAAATTACTATGATAATACACGCAGGGGGTTGGGATACGTTACACCCACACCACCAGCAACGGTTCAATCCAAAGATGACAAACCGATCCATCACATTCTGCCTCTTCCTCCGAGTGGGACTCAGATGTCACCGTTAATATGACTTCAAGCAGTCAATTGGAGCCAGCAGAAGCCACTGATGAGGAACCATGGGCTCAGCAATTAGATCTCAAATGGGAAAAGTGATTCGAACAGCGTGAACCACCTACTAAAGACAAGGTGATCCAGGTCAACTTGGGTTGTGAAGATCACCCTAAACCTATCTTTATAAGTGAAAGCTTATCACTTATGGCAAAAGAAGAATTAATAATACTCGTAAAGGAGTATATAGACGTCTTTGCATGGAACTACGAAGACATGCCCGAACTTGACCCACAAGTATCCATGCATCGTCTAAATATCAAACCCGTCGCCAAGCCAGTCAAGCAGTAGCAACGCCGGTTTCGTCCGAACATTATGGAGGCTATTGAAGTCGAAGTTCATAAGCTCATTGCATGCGGCTTCATACGGGAGGAACAACATCCAGATTGGGTTGCTAATATCGTTCCCGTCCTCAAGAAGAATGGGAAAATACGAATCTGCATCGACTACCGTGATCTCAATACAGCTTGTCCTAAAGACGAATTCCCACTGCCCATCACCGATATCATGATTGACAATACCTGTGGATTCGAAAGAATGTCATTCATGGACGGCTTTTAAGGGTACAATCAGATTAAAATGTATCCCGAGGACGACAAGCATACTTCATTCCGAACACCATTGGGGGTATACTGCTACACAGTGATGCCCTTCGGACTAAAGAGCGCTGGAGCACCTATCAGCGAGCAATGAACATAATTTTTCGCGATCATCTCCGAAAAATGGTAGAATGCTATGTCGACGACATTGATGTCAAAAGCCGCAATAAGAATGACCATCTTCGTGACTTGAGAACGATGTTCGACATAATGCGGGCTCATCAACTGAAGATGAATCCGACAAAATCCTTCTTGGGGGTTTCGAGTGTGTAACACCCCATCCTCAGAATACGTACTCAGATGCGTATCCTGATTTGTTAAACACTTTGTTATTTTTTTCTCTTATTTATTTCTCTTACAATGAAAGTACTACATGATTTGATCTCTCTGGTAATCCGATTGGGTCAATTTTAGTTTTAAACACTATTTCCCAATATTCTAGATTTTTCATGATTTTTCAGATTTTTTCTGAATTATTTTTATAAACACTCTAAAATCGGGATTAATCGGTACCGCTGATTTATTCCTAAATTTTTAATTTACAACTGGGGTCAAATTTTGAGAATCCGCTTTCACATTTCTACTTAGAATAATATTTACTATCTTAATTCATTTTTTGGAGAATTTTCAAAATTTAACAGATTTCTGCCAGATTTGGCGTCGACCGATATTGACGGCCGATTCCAAGATTTTTAATTTTAAAACTATAAAGAATTTCTTGAAACGAATTTCACCATGATTCTTAGAATAATATTCTTGATTTTTGAGAATTTTTGCAGGTCGTTCCGAAATACTTGATTTTCGGACGATTTCGGTATTTTTCCGAAAGTTTTCCGCATCCGTAACCGAATCCCGGGAATCCGCCACTCTAATTTTTTTCCATTTTCTTCCGAGAAAATATCTTCCTTTTTTCATTTTCTTTTCCTTTTTCCTTTTTCCTTTTCTTTCCACCAAATTCTCCAAACTTCTCCATTCTTCCATTATCTTCTACAACTTTCCACCAAAAAATCTCCCTTCCTCCAAAAATATCTTCTCCAAAATATCCAACTCTCTCCCATCACCATGGCCGGCCAAAGAGAGGGACACCTCACCCTTTCCATTTTACAAAACCCCCTCTCTAAATATTTATTTACATCACCTTCACAAATCCAATTCCTATATAAACCTTTCCTTCTTCTTTCACTTCATTTTTTCTTCACCAACACCTTAACCACCACCAACTCCTCCTTCATTTCCCCACAACCACAACTACTACAACTTCTCTAACTCTCTACCTTCATCTTCTTCCTCCTCCATCTCCATTCAAACCACCACAACTTCAATAACTCCACCAAAGTCTCCACCTTCTCCTTTACCTTTTCCAAAAACTACCACTACAACAAAACCTCTCCACAAAACCACCACCCCATCTTCTTCTTAAGGGCCGGCCACCTCCTTGGATTGGGGCCGAGCTCTTCTTCGTCGGTAACATCTCCGGTGATTATTCCGGTAATCGTTTACGATTATTCCGGTAATCATTCCGGTGACGATTACAACGACAACACTAACGACACCACCACCATATTTTCATAACCTTTTTCATCACCATCATCTCTACCAATTCACCACCATCTTCACTTCCACCATCAAGTTCACCATCACAACACCACCTTCATCTCCACTACTTCCTTTACTTTCTTTTATTACTCCACCAAAATCCATCTTCTTTACCAAATACCACCACCACCAACAAAATCATCTTCCCTTTCCTCTCCTCCTCCCTCTCCTTGGGGCTGGCCACTCCCTAGGCCACCACCAAGGGGTGGCGCACCACCCTAGGGCCGACGGCCACCCAAAGGCCAAGCCCCCTTTCCTTTGCTCGCTTGGTATTTTTCCTCTCCCGGGAAATCGGACGCGCAAAGCCTCAAAAGTGGCGTTTTAGGCGAGTGATTTTCCTCGCCAGAAAATAGACTTGTATTAAAATCATTATTATGTTGTCTTTGATATCAGTGCGATGTGGTTGTACGGGTGTGTGTGTTGTAATCTGTTGGCATGTCTTCATTTGAACCGGACTGATATACTGTAATGCTTGTAATAAGATAGAACAACTCGTGCGGACCATTCAGCCTCCGGTCTCTCACTATCTCGAAAGAGAAGTGATTGGGACCGTCAGGTTTCTCAGCACCGCCTCCAGATCATTCAGCCTCCGGTCTCTCACTATCTCGAAAGAGAAGTGATTGGGACCGTCAGGTTTCTCAGCACCGCCTCCAGACCATTCAGCCTCCGGTCTCTCACTATCTCGAAAGAGAAGTGATTGGGACCGTCAGGTTTTTCAGCACCGCCTCCAGACCATTCAGCCTCCGGTCTCTCACTATCTCGAAAGAGAAGTGATTGGGACCGTCAGGTTTTTCAGCTCCATCTGGTAAGCATACTTAGCGCTCAGTGCTTTACTACTACATTCGTCTAGGCAAGATGCTGCCGGATTTACTACTCGCACTTTACGCCGAGTTGTCCCGGTAATCTTGCCAGACGCTCCAGTGTTAAACACTGTTAGTTATCTGTGCCTCCAGCTTGCTTAAGCTCCACTCGATTATGCTCAGCTACTACGTGATAATTGCCCCTTGTTATTACATGACTTGTCACTTGACGAATATCACCCTCTTGTCATGCTATCACTTGACACCCGGCATGATACACTTGACTCTTATAATTATCACGGCAACGGGAATGATGACCTGACATCTTGATTTCTTTATAGTACTTACTGTACTCCTGAGATACATGTATTCCTGACTTATTCCTGCTCATTCCCAGAATCTGATAAATGCGTAATAAATCATAAAAAGGAACAACTTGCATCGGGTCGGAGAAACTCGCGGCTATCAATACATGTTCGTGTTTACAGTAGTATTAGGCATGTTGTGCAACTAAAACTTCCGGTCTGACCTGTGGGCCTCCAGGGGACCGAGGGGAGAGCTGGCTCCCTCCTTCCTGGTACCATCTTGATAAGGGCATCCATAAGACCCTCCTGAATCGCCTTGTGGTAGGTTCCGTCACCAAGCAACGGAACATCCTGGGCCGTGGTCCCGGGTATGCACGGGACCCACTGTAAACATTGTTCGTTGATACCCCCGCTGGTTTCCAATAACAGCCTCAACCTACTCAGATGTGGATGTATGTGCGTTAGGACGCTATAGCACATACCTAGACATATGAGTAGGATGAGTAATAAGATTAAGCATTAAAAGTGATAATATCGATGTATTCAGGTTTTTCCATTTATAAGACATTGTACCTCCTTTACACGCTAGTTATTCATAATGCTATATCAACTCTCATACACTTATCTCTTATGCCACTTGGCTGTAACCTGAACATTGTTGGGAGGTTCTGACTCCCTTGAATTTGTATGTTCAGGTTCTGAAGCTTGGATTGAAGTGGAGCCCTCCACCGAAGATCAAGTTTTCCTCTCAGAGCAGGCTGACTAATCTTGGTCCCTTTCGTACCCGACTCTTCCTTCCAGCTTGCGGGATTTTCCTTCAGCTCGTGAGCATCTTGTATTCATATTGTAAATTTTATTTTTGTACCTGGCTGTGATATACGATACATGTAATAGTATATCACACTCTGTGATAACTTTGTAAATTGTACTCCTTATGTTGGCATGTGTATAAATATTAAGTATTGTGGTACTGTGATTCTTGCCTGTACTGATGCTTAGCGTATATACGTAAGGGTACTTATGACCTGCGTATATACGTCGCAGTAATGTCTCCGTACCCTCGGGATCGGGGCGTTACAGAGTGGCAAGTTCCTTGGATTTATTGTTACAACAAAAGGAATTCATCTTGACCCAGACAAAGTCAAAACCATTCAGAACATGCATCTACCTAAGAATCTCAAAGAGCTTAGAGGCTTGCAAGGTAAACCGGCTTATATTAGGAGATTCATCGCAAATCTCTTAGGCCGCTGTCAACCGTTCACCCGACTCATGAAAAGGGTGTTTCCTTTGTATGAGATCAAGCTTGTTAGGAAGCTTACGAGGATATCAAGAAATATCTCACAAAACTCCAGTCTTAGTAGCTCCCACATCAGGGAAACCGTTTTTGCTTTATGTGAAAGCTATGGACCATTCTCTTGGTGTCCTGCTTGCTCAAAAAGACGACAATGGTCACGAACAGGCTATTTATTATCTGAGTAGGACTCTGATAGGAGCGGAATCTCGCTATAATCCTATTAAGAAGGAGTGCTTAGCTATTGTCTTTGCCGTTCAGAAGATACGACATTATTTGGTCGGCCAAACATACATGTCATTTCCAGAGTGAATCCTTTGCGTCTTCTCATGACGAAGCCAGGATCATTGAATTCAAGATTAACTAAGTGGGCGCTTCTTTTGTCTCAATACGACATGCTCTTTATCCCTCAAAAGGCGGTTAAAGGCCAAGCCCTTGTAGAGTTCTTGGCTGCTCATCCGATTCCGGAAAACTCAAAACTTCATGAAGACATTCCAGATGAAGTTTTTGAATCTAATATAATATCAGAAGATGAAGTATGGCAGATGTTCTTCGACGGAGCATCACGAATAGGCCCTAAAGGCAGGATCATTGCTGGCGTGGGGGTTGTGTTTTATCTCTCCATAGAATCATGTCCTTCCTAGAGCATTTTCTCTGACGGAGTCATGCTCCAACAATGTGGCAGAATATAATGCTCTACTTATTGGTCTTCAGCTCGCCCACAGAATGGGGGTACGCTACCTTGAAGCTTACGGTGATTTAAAATTGATTATCAATCAGGTTAAAGGCGAATACGAGGTCCGTCACGAAGATTTGGTGCCTTATTATCACGCAGTCATCGAAATGGCTAATCTGTTTGATGGCTTTTACATCGGGCACGTATCTCGATCTCAGAATACTAAGGCGGATGCTCTTGCTGCATTAGCAACAACACTAGCCTTGCCAGTCGACACCAAATATTACCTTACAGTGGCGACTCGACACCTTGTTTGCTCTAAACATATATTAGGAACCAGAGAGGTCTATAATATCTCGACGGATCTTGAGCCGAGAGATTGGCGATTTTCTTTCAACGACTATGCTCTACATGGTCTGCTGCCAGAAAATCCTAAAGAAGCGGCATCTATCAGACGAAGGTCTCTCCATTTTTATTATGATCCAACTCTGAAGACACTTTACCGTCGTTCATATGACGGTGTCCTCCTCCGTTGCCTTTCTAATTCGGAGGCACAGGAAGTGCTTAAAGAAGCACACGACGGCATATGCGGAGCTCATCAGCCAGGTCCAAAATTTAAAGACAGATCACATAGGCTTGGATATTATTGTCCAACCATGGTAGCCGACGCCATCCAGTATGCACGAAGGTGAAAAGCATGCCAAATTCATGCGGACTTCATACACCGCCTCCGGAGTTGCTCCACCCAACTGTTGCTTCATGGCCATTCGAAGCATAGGGAATCGATGTCGTAGGGCCAATCAGCCACTTCAACAAAAGATCACCGGTTTATCTTAGCAATAACCGAACTTTTCAAAGAGGGCAGAAGCTATATCACTGGTTGAAGTCAAAACTTCCAACGTGGTTAATTTCACAAACACCATGTCATCCATCGATTTGGTGTCCCTAGGCGGATCATTCATGATAACGGTCCTCAATTTGCAAGCCAGGTATTCTATCGGTTCTGTGATAAATACCGAATTCAGAATGTGGCTTCAACCGCTTATAATCCCGTCGCTAATGGCTTGGCGGAAGCATTCAACAAGATAATCATTAAGTTACTCAAAAAGTTTGTCTCCTCGAATAAGCGAGATTGGAATGAGAAGCTTAGTGGATGTCTTTGGGCCTACCGAACCACGGTTCGGACCCCGACAGACAATACGCCTTTTTCCCTGGTATACGGGTGTGAAGCAGTCATACCGCTAGAAATCCAGATGCCGTCATTACGAGTCGCTCTGATCACTAAGATCACATCAGAGGACAATGATCGGTTACGTCTTCAAGAGCTCGAAGCCCTAGATGAGAAGCAGTTACAAGCTCAGCAGCACATTGAGTTGTATCAAGCTCGGAGCTAAAAAGCCTTCAATAAGAAAGTCAAACAAAGAGTCTTTCAGAAAGGAGATTTGGTTTTAGCCATTAGACGACCAATGATCATGACGGAGAAAACCAAAGGCAAATTTCAGCCCAAATGGGAGGGTCCGTTTGTAATAGAAACAGTCTATTCAAACGGAACATATCGCCTTATGACTTCGGATGGTGATTTACTCATGATGCCGATCAGCGGCAAATTCTTAAAGAAGTATTATCCTTGATAAGGATCCTTCTCATGATCAAGTTAACATTACACCTCTGATCAAGACCTTCAAATCCAAGATATACAGAAGGAGCGCCCTCTCTTCCCACAGACGGGATCATACAACCATAAACCAGTAGGAAGCTGATCATACACTGGCTGTATCAAAGAAGAATCAAGGTTACGAATAAAGTAACCAAATGATCCAACACCTTTAACAGTTAATGATAGAGGAAAATGTTGGCCTTTAAGCCCAACATAAGTTCTCGATAACTCATCATGCTGGGGGAATAGCATGGCTAACCCGACTCAAACGTAGTTGGTAAAGGCATATCAAACCCGTTGACAGCTGAGAATTTACTAAAAATTCTAAGGACCTGTTCCCATTTGATTCCCTCTCCAAAATCACTTACCAATTCTCATCCATAGAATGGTAAGACCACATATAAAGAACGACAGATCCACTCGAGTTACTGCTATGTTCAAACACCTCTAGCATCCATTTCGCTGTTAAGTTAACATTAAACCTATGACAGTGATCTCCTCGATTTTCTCAGTGAAAACGAGATCTTTCCATCCATTTCGCTGTTAAGTTAACATTAAACCTATGATAGTGATCTCCTCGATTTTCTCAGTGAAAACGAGATCTTTTCATCCATTTCACTGTTAAGTTAACATTAAACCTATGACAGTGATCTCCTCGATTTCTCAGTGAAAACGAGATCTTTCCATCCATTTTGCTGTTAAGTTAACATTAAACCTATGACAGTGATCTCTTCAATTTTCTCGGGGAAAACGAGACCTTTCCATGCCAAGTTAACACTACACCTCTGGCGTCCATTTCGCTGTTAAGTTAACATTAAACCTATGACAGTGATCTCCTCGATTTTCTCAGTGAAAACAAGACCTTCCATGCCAAGTTAACACTACACCTCTGGCATCCATTTCGCTGTTAAGTTAACATTAAACCTATGACAGTGATCTTCTCGATTTTCTCAGGAAAAATGAGACCTTTCCATGCCAAGTTAACACTACACCTCTGGCATCCATTTCGATGTTAAGTTAACATTAAACTTATGACAGTGATCTCCTCGATTTTCTCAGTGAAAACGAGATCTTTCCATGCTATGTTTAACACTACAACTCTGGCATATCTTTTTGTCAAGTTAACATTACACCTCTGACAAATTACTTTTCGAATTCCTACGAAGTTCTTTTGTCACGTTAACATTACACCTCTGACATATGATCTTTTAAGGGATTCATTTTTTAGCTCCCCAGCGAGTTTCTGAGTCCCATTCAGTCTTTAGTGGACTTCTCTGGTTGTCACGTTAACAATATACCTCTGACAATTTCTTCCAAGTCCCATCCAAATTTTGAGCTTGGTGGCTTATCAATCGGTTACGTCATTGGGACCTCTGAACCGACAGATAGCCAAGTCTCATCTTTCAGTCTGGTAAGGACTATTTCTTTGTCATTATATGATAAATTTTGAGCTTGGTGGCTTCTCAATCGGTTATGTCATTGCGACCTCTGAACCGGCAGATAGCCAAGTCTCATCTTTCAGTCCGGCAAGGACTATTTCTTTGTCATCATATGACAAAATTTTGAGCTTGGTGGCTTCTCAATCGGTTACGTCATTGCGACCTCTGAACCGGCAGATAGCCAAGTCTCATCTTTCAGTCCGCAAGGATTATTTCTTTGTTATTATATGACAAATTTTGGCTTGGTGGCTTCTCAATCGGTTATGTCATTGCGACGTCTGAACCGACAGATAGCCAAGTCTCATCTTTCAGTCCGGCAAGGACTATTTCTTTGTCATTATATGACAAATTTTGAGCTTGGTGGCTTCTCAATCAGTTACGTCATTGCGACCTCTGAACCGGCAGATAGCCAAGTCTCATCTTTCAGTCCGGCAAGGACTATTTCTTTGTCATCATATGACAAAATTTTGAGCTTGGTGGCTTCTCAATCGGTTATGTCATTGCGATCTCTGAATCGGTAGATAGCCAAGTCTCATCTTTTAGTCCAGTAAGGACTATTTTCTCAAATGTGTGATTAATTCTCTCAGCTTATCACTGCTGATTAAAGGGCTGCAATACAACTTGAATGTAAGAATTCAGAAGATAAAACAAGTTGGAAATGCAACAGGGAGTCAAATAAAATCACTTTTTATTGATTCCAAAAGAGAGATACATGAATGCACAGACTACAAGCTACGACGGTGCTTCATAGGACTTGATCCGTTCTTCAAGAGTGGCCAGCCTAGTCTTCCTCTCTTCAGCAGCCCTGACAAGCGCCTGCGACCTCAACTCGGCCTCATTAAAGCTCGCCGTCTGGGCCAAGCGAGCTTCAATTTCTATCAAGGTTGCCCTCTGTGCCACCTCCTGCTGCAAGACTTTGTCATTCTGGCCTTAAGCTGCTCAAGCTGAGCAGTCTCTTCAAGACGCATTGGTTCAGCCTTGGACAAAAGGAGATTAGCCTTCCTGATCATTTCCTTAGCCTTTTCAATTTTATCCTCAGCATCAAGAAGAGCACTGCTAGAAGCGTTTATGGCATCCCGAGCTCTACTTTCCTTGTCTCCAAAGATTTCAAATCAGAAGAAATTGCCTTAGTAGCTTCTTGAGCGGCGAGATGAGCTTCATGCATCTGAGCAGCAAGGTGTGTAAGCTGTTCGTTAACTGAAGACTCCAGATCTGAATGGCTAAGACGGCATCATTCGTCCACATCCCCCTCGAGTCTGTCCACCAGAAGCTCCAATGTGGCGGCATGGTCATCCCCTCCAAAGTCTCGGATACTGTCAATGCTTCGGGAGAGAACCACCTTTAAAGCAGAGAATCAGGTAGTCGAGCCCTTCAAGACCAAAGCAATGGATCATTTCAAGCTCTTATAAAAGCTGTCGACTAACTCAGCGATGAATTTGATCTCAGCCTCAATTACTCCTGGCAAACGAGTAGCCCCTGAAGACAGAGCTTCCACTGTCTTCACTGGCGTAACTATGGAGGAAATGATAGAAGCACTGGCTGCAGCAACATAAGGGGTCGTCGGTGATCTCGGAGGAGTCCTCATTGAAACTAATACACCAGTCACAACCGAAGTATGACTAGTGACTATTTCTTGGAGAGCTGGCTCAACCACCAATGTTGGAGAAGTAGGACTGGTAATCACCTTCAGCTCCGCGCTTGACAAAATAGGCGGCCCCGGCAAAACCAATGGCACCTCACTCACCGATATAGTTGGAAGCAAGCATGGTTCTGTAACTACTGTTCCCTCAATCCCCCTTCCGCTTGTCAGTTCAGATTGATAGGAGGGCAGACCGTGATACAAGGCCTCCAGCTCAGTAGTATCCGCCGCGGTCGAAGTACTTGCTTCATCCCCGGTTCCTCAGGAAGATTGGTTGGCTCCTTCGAAGTCGATGCACCAAGAGGTGGAACACCTGTAGAAAGATTTTGTTTAAGCAAGGTGTAATGAATATCAGAACAAAATCGCTCACGAAAGAGCAAAATGCTACCAAAAGATGGTATCATCTCGACTGCCTTGGCCGCAGTCTCTCCCTGAAGTCCTTCAACAACGGCTTCAGTCCTCTCAGGATCCATAGGAAAGTCTTTGGCAGAGTCAACACGAACAGCCGGCCCACGAACTCTCTGTGGTCCACCCAAAAGAGCTAGAAGTTACGGGACTTCCTTTTGAAATCCCAGCACCCGAAGGACCTACACCGGCCGCATCGCCTTCAGACTCTTCCGAGACGGCGAAATAGCCAGCCTCATCGCCTTCTGTATAAGTGAACAGGGGATCATAATGCTCCCCTTGTTCTCTGGCAGCCTCAGCTCTCGGGTCTTTCACCACCTCAGTTTCTGAATCATAAAGTAAACAATGAGCTGTCTGGAATACATAAGAGTATATTATAAGAACAGAGTTGATCATACCCGGGTCCGGAGTAACTTTACCAGCGGTCTACCTACGGATCGACAGCTTAAGGACTAATGGAACAGGAGGAGCAGGCACTGCAGAGATTCGCCCTCTGCAATAACCGTGGGAGCGTAGCGACGAGGCTTCTTCACTACCCTCTTCCTACGAGATCCGCCTTTCCGCTTTCGTTTGAAGTGGACGTCAGGATCTTCTTCCTCCACTTCTTCCACATCAACATGTTCCATGGGGCTGTACCTACCCCACCAAAAGCAGCTGCTGGAGCCTCAGTACCTATATCCGCTTCAAAGCGAGGACTTCCTGCATCCGAGGCTTCGCTATCATCAACAACAATGAATTCCCCGAGGCCTGGAACGCGGACCCTCTTACCCTCGCTCTTCTCAGTGACCTTCCGCTTCAGCCGCTGAGAAATCAACTTCATACCAAAGGAATTAATAGAAAATCCAGTGAGTGTTGAGTTCGAGGTTCTATACCACTGGCAGAATCCCAGGGTCGTCAAAAGGTTAGGAGTTCTTAGCGGCATACACAATCGCGCCTCAGTACAGCCAGTAATGAAGAACCGCCAGGCGCGAGCTCCATCGATGAGGCTCCCCATAAAGGCCAGACTACTGTTTGGATTACCTACATACAGTTGATCATATCCAAACTGACGGGCAAACCGACTCGGAACATAGGGCTCCAGGTAACAGATGTCCCCACTTCTATATAACAAGTGGGATGGCCGGATGCTAACCAGCCATTCGAAGATTCCCCAACTCAATGACGTCTGCCCTTCCCCTACATCCTTGAATTCTTCACCATAGTCTGCATCGCGAATGTAGGGAAAGCATCGGAAAAGGCTATAGATGTCATGACGGCACAACAGTTTACGGACCGCAGCCACATAAGTCTTTGACCACGAACAGCCCTCGAATCGACGGAGAAGCGCCATGCGAACACCTTCTGGGGCTCCTCTCTGGCTTGGATAATGGAGGGACAGTGAAGGGCGAACCATGCCATCAAATAAGTATATGGCAAACTAATTCTGGGGTTTGGTCCGTCGCGAGGCAAGATAGTCCCCTTTCCCCGCTTCGTTGTTGGTGGCCTACAGAAGCCTCCGTCAATGCACGAAGGCCTCTTTGAATACAGCACACCATGACTGAAAGAAGTCCAAGAGAACGACCATGAACTAGACGAATAGCAGGCAATAAGACAGTCGGATGAATGACATTGCCGACGAAGATGGCACCACACATCTCTTCAACCAGACCATTAAAAAGCCAGCCAAAAGTGCCTTCCGGGACATCGGTTGACGAGCCTGGTGATGGAAACTCCGAAGAATATCACCTTTTTCATAGGATCCGTCATCTTCTTTCAGAATTAAATCCACTTGGGAGTGCTCTTGCATTCGGCGAAAGATGTCGTCATCTGTAACTCCACAGTGAGCCGCTTCAGGAGTACCTTCCAGGTCGAGGAACAAATAATTTTCCCAGCTCTTCAAACTGCATGAAGCTCCCTTATGGCTCCCATGCATGCTGGAGCAAATGTAAAGGTGGCACATCAACTCCCGGTAAGTCTCAAACAAGGCGGGCTCTGCTTCTCCAGAAGTGCCAATTCCGCCTCGCACGGGAAATTAATTTTGAAACGGGCCAAAAGCGCCTTCCCAAGAAGCGTTACTTCAGCCCCGCTAAGGGCTAACTCCGCCGTGAGTCCAGTGTTGACTTAGTGCGACACTTGAATAACTTCGTTGAGAAATATGTCTTAGCTCCGCTAAAAGCACATCTCTAACTTACGGAATTCCGGCTAGCTTCGCCAGAAATGGCTCCTGACTTATTTGGAAATCTATCTTCAGCTTCGCTAGATGCTTAGCTCGGCTAAGAGTTTTCATTTCCTCCTACGGAAAAGGTTTACCGAAGCTAGTCCACTCCAGG